>CM035171.1:85192487-85337111 GCA_020205615.1 Panax quinquefolius | reverse complement strand
TATATGGTTTGTATAATTTTTTTTTAAACTCGATTTTACACGTTTACGCATTTTTATGCAATTTGATTGCGTTCTAGAATATTTTACAAACCTAATAAATGGCATGAGCCAAACCTTTTATGCGAATTATTAATTATATTAATTTGATATGTATATTGATATGTGTTTAGAACAATTTAATTGGGCATAATTTTATTATATAAATTTTTTTAAAAAAAAAAAGAGCCAAGTCTGCTAATGGATTAATGGAAGCTTAAGTATTGATTCAGTTTATTTATTAAGGAATCTTAAACGTGGTGGACAAGGTGATTCACGTGACATGCTTCCATGTAATGATTACACTTGCGAAATCAGCATGATGATTATTACACGGAAATCCAGCATACGAAATCGTTATTGCTATCGATGATTGGTAAGTGATTTTTTTTTGAAAAAGCTTACAGGTTTAAAAAAAAAAAAAAAAGCGTATACGAAAATTAAGGAACAGGATATAATATATATATATATATATGATATATATTTTAGTTATAATATATATATATATAATTATTATTATGTATTTATATATATTAGCGATTATTATATATATATAATATTCTTAATTATTTTATAATTAAAATAAAATGTTTATTTTAATTTTAAAATAAAAAACTTTATTTTAATATTAAAATAAATGAGTTTATTTTAATTTTAAAATTAAATTTCATCTTAACTAATTAGAGTTGGAATTTGATTCCATGATAACTAATTGGAGTTGAAATTGGATTCTATTTTTCCTTAAATAAAGGAGTTTATTTTGATATGAAATTAGATTTCATATTATTCAAAAATAAAAAGGTTTATTTGTGAATAGGAAAAAGAATCAGTCTTTCCTTAAATAAAAAGTTTATTTAGATATAAAATAAGATTTTATGTTATTCAAAATAAAGAGTTTATTTGTGAATAGGAAAGAAAATCCGTGTTTCCTTAAATAAAGGAGTTTATTTAAATATGAAATAAGATTTCATATTATTCAAAATAAAAGAGTTTATTTGTGAATAGGAAAAAATTCGTGTTTCCTTTAATAATTTTTTTTTACATTGAATTGGATTCCATAATTAATTAAAATAAAGGAGTTTATTTTGATTAAAATTTTGATTAAAATAAAATAGTTTATTTTATTCAAAATTGGATAAATTAAAATAAAATAGTTTTATTTTAATTTAAATTTGGATTAAAATAAAGGAGTTTATTTTGATTCAAAACTAGATTTTATACTAATTAAATTTGCCCATTAAATGATATCAATATATATATTGAATGTTTATTATTCATAAGATGAATGTTATTTATTGATGCATATGATGATCGTATGATAATAAATGAGATTGATTATGGATTTATTGACGATATGATTGGATTTTATTTTAGTTGGATGCATGAATGTATGAGTTTTATTAAATGGGATCTGCATTACCTCGTCTTCTCTAATTTTTTCTTAATGTAAATTCTATCTCCTCCTATGTACTTCCTCTTATTTAACGATCGAGGTTTCTATTTATTTTAAATAGTTTTGTAATAGGAATAGTTAGAATTAATTTTGAAGAATTGGAGATCAAGGAAGCGATAGTAGACTTAAAGACCCGTTTGTAATGGAGCAGGGTTTAAATGTAATAGTTATATTTAAATATTATTTCTTGCACCCTAGGGTTTGACCTTTTGGTTCACTTGGTGGCTCTAGTAGAACCAAACTAGAATAAAAGTCCATAATCAATCCGGGTAGAATATAGTATTCTATATGTGCATGCTTATACTATATATATTATATATTATGCAAACATGCAGCATGTTCATTAATATAATAGCGTATTTTATATATATATATGTAAATGCGCTAAACAAGAGATGAGACAATTTAATAACAAACCCCTCAATTTTTATATATTAAGTCCTAGCGTTCAAAGATATTTGGAATATCGAGCGTAAGCCTTCTAGCATGATAAAATTAATAGAGTATTAAATATTTAATATGAGTTTGTTGTGTCACCACAAGGCAAGTATTAAGTATTTAAGATGTTAATTATCACATTTGATGCTTATAAAGAAAATTGAACAATATTGTTTTGTTGTGTCACCACAAGGATGATATTTTTCTTTTTGAATATATGGAGTGCTAGGTCGGACTTAACTTGGATAATTTTGATTCGGATGTGCCACCACTTGATCAAAATAATCTAAGAGCAAAAGAAAAGGAGTTGCATAGTTGATGTAATTGACAAAAAGTTGTCTACCTATTTATTTATATATAGTTTGTTGTGTCACCACAAGGCTATATACATTTGAAATGGGATCCTTATTCTCACTAGCAAATCTTTAATTAGATTTAATAGAACTATATAAGTGAGGTAATATAGTTTGAAGAAAATAGTGGGAGATACCAATTTAAAACAAGACCTAATTTATTTTGGTAATTAATAAAAGAATGTATGTTAAAAATGTTGCTAATTACAAATTCATTTTGTAATTTTACAATGTCTAAAATTACTATCACTAATGAAGCATATTAGATGCTAAATTAACGAACCAAGAATTAAATGGATTGGTTAAGGAATTTGAGAATAGTTCTAATGGTGAAAAACTATCTTATGTCTTGTCGCCTATCCCCGCAATGGTTGCAGACAATGCCTTTGAGGAAGAGATTGCTACTTTTAGAAAGTGGCAGAGATGATGCATGATTAGCTCGATGCATCATGCTCGCATCCATGAAATACTATGAGCTTGACGTCGGCATGAAACTATGGATGCTTCTACTATATTCTGCACATCAAGTAGTTGATGGTGAGGAAAGTGGGGGTGATAGATATCGGATATCTAAGGAGCTCTTCCGATCTAGAATGGCCAATGGCACTATAAATGCAGATAAAAGTCCTAAACATTATCAATTTGATTGATCAATTAGGATATGAGGTTTTGTCATGGATGGAGAGTTGAGCCAAGATTTGATCTTGCCCTCATTCAGGACTCCTTTCACAATTGTTGTGAATTTTTCATATGAAACAAGCTAGATATCGACACCGATTTGCTTAACTATGTTGAAAAATGTTGAGAGTCACTTTCCAACCAAGAAAGATCAAGTCTTACTTGTAGGGGCCAAAGGATCTTCTGAAAAGAAGAACGATCCTAGAAGGTATATATAAAGGCAAAAACAAAGGATAATAAGAACAAAAGCGTCACGGATAAGAAAGGAGTTTGCTTCCTCTACAATAAGCTTTGGACAACGGAAGAAAGCTGCGAGAAGCATCTCAGAGAGGCTAACCAAAGAAGCTTAGTGAAGTTTTGCGGTTCTAATCTGATTTTGTTCATGATTGAAATAAATTTTCTTTAAGTCAAGGTTCTACTTGGGTATTGGATCTGAAACTTTGGTTATAATAAATATAGATTTATGAAGGACCAAGCGAGTAGAAAGCTAAACAAATATAAGTAATCGTAAGTCTGGAAATGTAACAAAGGTTGCTTTACATTAGCCATAGAAACTTATAGTTTAGCAATGCCTATGGGAAAATCTATTAAGTCGATAAGTTGTTATTGTATTTGAGTTCTTGTTAGAAATATTATTTCCATTTTATTGTTGGACAATGAAATCTTTGGTATTATAATTAAGAACAATTGTTGTTCTATTTATAATAATAATGTTTTGTATAGAAGCTGGAATATTACTTAATAAATTTTGTATACTTGACTTACATGAAAATAATTTTGCATATTGAACAAATTAGTATAAGAAAAGGAGATGATAATTCAAAGAGTTGAATGTGTGTATTTCTTTGAAATACAAGTGTGAATTATTTGAAAGGTTCAAAGAATTCAAAAGTGAGACAAATTAGCAAAGTATTAGGATTCTTTGATCGGATCAAGGAATAAATACTTGAGCAATAAGTTTCTAGATCATCTCAAATGGTTTTCTCATAATGGACGCCTCGATCGTAATAATTGATTGATGTATCGAAAGAAAAAAATTGTACCTTGTTGGACATAGTACGGTCCATAATTATTTTACAAACATTCCGGTAATCTTCAGGGTCATGTCCTAGAAATGGTCAGATATATCTGGAAAAGGTAACCTCAAAATCCGGCCCCAAGACTCCATAAAAGTTATGGACGGGGAGGATTCCTAATCTTAAGTATGTTAAGATAAGGGTTGTCAACTTATGTGAAAAGGTTTCAAAGGATAACCTTGGGACAAGATTTGACAAGTGTCGATTTGTGGGACATCCTAAAGTAAGTTTAGGGTATATGTTCTATAACTCTACTTAGCAAAAGGTGTTTGTTGCGAAAACACACGCCTTCTAAGATAAAGGTGCTTATCATTAAATGGGGTTATTGGGAGGATAATAGATCTTGAAGAGTTCAAGAACCACAAAATACTATAAGTCAAATAAGAGGAACACGTAGATAGACCTATTGTACCTGGCAAGATCGTAAATCAGAATCGAATAGTACAGAAGATACCTAGGAGGTATGGATTCATCATGGATGATGATGATGAAGTACACATCATAGAAGATGATGATCGATTACATACGATGAGGTAAGTGTTGTGAACACTTTCGAGAGAAATGGATTGAAGCAAATTTCTCAAATATGGAACATTCGTTTTGATGAGACAATCAAAAGAGTTTGATTTTATCAAAAATAAGAATGAACCTAGTGTGTACAAAAGGGTCAGTGGGAGCATCGTGACATTCCTAGTACTATATGTTGATATACTACGGATAAGGAATGACATACCAATGCTACAATCTGTAAAGATAAAGTTGTCTAAACATTCCTCCATGAATGATTGGAAGAATATCTTAATTGGGGATAAAATCTATATAGATAGATACAACAGGATGCTCGACTTAACCCAAGGAACGTATATTCATTTGATGCTAAAGTCATTTAGCATGGCAAACTCCAAGAGATGTCTCATGTCGATGAGCTATGGAGTGTATCTCTCTTAATAGTCCCCACAGAGACTCTGAAAAGAGAGGTCGCATGAGTGACTATCATGTATGCAATGAAATATACGAGACTGATGTTGATCGATCATATTCGGAGAAGTTCACTATGAAGTCGATGAAAAACATCTTAAAGTGCTTAAGCAAGCACTAAGGATGTGATCATATTCATGGTGGGTCTAAATTAAAACTAGAGGGCTTAATGGACTCAAGTTTTCGAGACAGACCAAGATGACGAGAAAATCCACTTTAAGGTAAAGCGTTTTCTTGAGCGGTGGTGCAGTGAATTGGAAAGGTTCCAAAAGCAGCAAAAAGAGTTCTTTGGTTTAGTGATAAAGACAAAGTATATAGCTATAAATGAAGTTGCAAGTTGATTGTTTGGATTAAAAGTTCATTACTGAGAACTAGGAATAGTTCTAAGTCTCATCTTGGATCTAAACATGTGTTGTGGCACTTTCATTTGATTATAAGAATCATTGAAAGATGGGAAATCACTATAGAGATAGTGGACTCTCATGAACAACATTACATATCCATTAACTAAAGCTTATCCATGGCAGGATAATTATCACTTAGAGAAGAAGAGTATGAGATACCATGACGATTGGCTTTAGTGCAAGTGGGAGATTGAAAGTAGTATGCACACAAGCCAATCATGTTTGATGATAAAGCATATACTTTGTAACAATCTTATTCATTTATTAATAAAAAGTATTAATTTATTAAAGGCTTTTAATTATCTACGTGATCTTTGTTTTATTATATGTGATAAACCCATAGTTTTAAGCAATGCTTTTAGAATAATGATGATGATCATTCTAATGAGATCTAAATTCTTAGAAAGCTTAAAACTAAAATTGTTCCCAATCATTGGATTACTAAATTGGGGATTAGTGAATCCGGATAGATTGGTACATACGTTAACTTGCTCGTTGGATGAAGATGATTGATCTCATGATCATTTGTGTGGAGACACTAAAGCAAGTATGTAGGTGCTTATTAGAGAATAAGTTCTTTGAGCGTGGCTCGCTAAGGAATACCTAATGGAGTTTTACTTGCTGTCAATAGGAATTCTGTAGTGATAGTAGTCTGAAGTTATCCTTGGACTTGAGATCATCATAGTATCTTGTGTATGATGAGTTATACTTTGACTTATTCCTTAAGACCCTTAGGGTATATCAAAGGGTATGCTTGGGTATAATAAGTTGTACATGGAGATAATGTATGATCGATAAAGAATCTACCACTTCTAATAAAAAAGAGAAATGTCTATATGATTCGATAAATGACAACCCAGTAGTCCTTGTGGCGAGAATGAAATTAGAAAGGAGTTTCTAATTTGCATTATTTGGAGTTAATGCATTTAAGAGTGAAAATACATATAATTAAATAAAATAAGACTTGTGATGAATTCCATGTCTTATATTTAATTGGGACATTATCGTATGGTGGAAGGATTGAATTGTGCGGTAACTATTTATTCAAAGGTTCTTTTATGATTAATGTTGAAATCTATATTATCGAAAGTCGTTGATCATTAGGGGAGGCTTATCCACATTGTAGAATAAATATTATTTATTTAAATAAATTAATTGTTTAATTTATTTATTTAAATAAGATTAGAATTGTTCTAATTGATTTATTCACCTTAGGTTTAATATGGAGAACCTAAAGGGTCACACCATAAAAGGAAGAATAATTATTTAAGAAGTTAATGGCATAATCGTAATAATATGTTAAGTATATTTAATTTAATCTATGGTGATAGAATGAATTAAATAGCTTAATATTATTATTTAATATTTTAGAAATATTAAATATAAATTAATAAGAGAAGTCTTATTAATATTATTACAATTATTATTATTTTAATTTCTAAAAAGTTTAGGAATTAATTTAATATAAGTACTCTCATTTATTCCTAATAGAATTAGGAAGGAAAATTAATTAAAGGAGTTTAATTAATTATCCCTAATAAGATTAGGAGCCCATTTTAATTAAAAGAGTTTAATTAAATAATACCTTATTTTAATAGGGTTACTTGATATCTTTATAAGAGAGTCTTATATCGGATATCAAGGCGAGAGGTAATAATTCCAATTTGTTGGAGAGTACGCCCTTTTCTATCTGAGATAAGAAAAACTAGGGTTTGAGCCAATACCCTTCTTCTTGAAAATTCTTTTTCCTTGGTGGATCACCTCTAGAGGCCAAACACATGGGTGGCTAACGTTGATCAAAGGAAGGAACCAAACCCGGTGGATTCAAGGAGATTGCGGAGAAGTAGGAGGTGAACTCATACCTGAGGAAGCTCGTTTCTACAAGGGTATGATTTCATAATTTCTTATTCTTCGTTTAATTAATAATTGTGCATAAAGGGTGATCGGGTATATGGTTTGTATAATTTTTTTTTTAAACTCTGATTTTACACGTTTTCGCATTTTTATGCAATTTGATTGCGTTCTAGAATATTTTACAAACCTAACACATGTGTTATGTGTAAACCTCTAGCATGTATGTATGTTAAAATATATGTGTTATGGGTATGATTAGAGTTGGGTGAAAAGCGGATATAAAGCCAACCACGGTGCGGCGAGGGGCAGTGTGTATTCTGTAGATCCCTAGGCCTAGACCGGTACAATTCTTGCAAATCCTGCAGCTTTTGCGGATTCATTTACGGTTACGAAATTTAAGGCATGCTTACATGTTTTCTTTATTTTGTAATATGTGACTAGTATGCCATGTAATGTGTTAAGAAACATGCTATGTGATGACTTAATTCTTTAAGTATGGACTCATCTCAGTTTACACGTACTAATTGAAAGACCGACTTGTTAATGTTAGGTCGTTTCAATGCAATTAGTTAAAGCTAGTATTATCATGGTGAGCAAACATGCAAGTATCCTAAACCCTTGCGTAAGTTTCTTAATTCTTACTTTTGATTTGAGCAAGTATCTAAACCTTACGCACTACCTTTATTTGGTGCAAATAGGTATATGTTTATGCAAGTTCTTTGAACCCTACTTTTATTGAGCAAGTTCCTTGAACCATACTTTTGTTAAGTAAGTTTCCCAGAACTTACCCTAAATTATATTGAGCAGGCTATTGTTGAATTGAAAGTTATTCGTTTAAGCTTGAACTTTATTTCCAAGCATGTTTTTAAGTGGGTTAATTATCTTACAATTATTCCACATCGACATTATTGACATTCGCACTCAGTGCACTTGAATTCGTACAGTCTTGGACTTGTACTTCATTTAAAGTTCTATAATTCGTGAAGCGTGTCGATATGAAGTCCGAACCTTTGTTTGGTCGAGACAAATATATGAAATTTTATAAAAGCTATCCCAACCAATTGATGGTAAGGATTCTTAGGTGAATGAACACCCTCTTATGATGAGGGAGTACCCGGTATCTAATATAAGATATAAAGAACGATTTAAATGTTATGCATATACATGTGTGTGCGTGAAATTTGATCCCCTCAAGTACTTGATACGTAGCCCGATAACGAAGGGTCGATCAATTATTGATTCCATTGGAGTGTTATAGTTCAAAGTCTACTTGACTAGCAATTATTCTAAAAGCAAATCATTGTCTTTACTTCTAATATTCATATTGTTGAATCCTTCATATATTCATATTGTTGAATTCCTTGTCAGATATTTTCCTTTCATCATGATATATCCTTATTGTTGTATTTAAACTTGTTGAGCAAACTTGTTGCTCATTCTTGCTATATCATGAATATATTGCAGCTAAGCCTGAGACCTCAGGGAAGGACAAGGGTAAAGGGAAGATGTAGACTAGTGGCAAGAATCAGATTTTACCTTGTGATTAGTTTAAATTACTGTTATGTAATGTGAACCCTAATATTTACTTTAGGGTATGTTTGTAAGGATATTTTAAGGTTATCGAATCTTGGGACTAGTAACACATTTTGAATGAACGATGTACGTTTATTATTTTCCGCATTTTAGTTGTCGTATGTTGTTTAGAGGTGGATGTTTGTACTTTATCGCGATGACCAAATCGGGGTCAGAGGACCTGGATTTGGGGCTGTCACAATATGTCCCTCCCCTCCGCATTTGAAACATATGATAGGTGGTCGTTCTCCTTCCTTAACAACGGGTGTTGGTGCTGACGTCTTTCCATCATTGTTGAATCTCCTCTTCTTGAAATTGTGACATCCCCAAATCCCTGTACTTCAGTACCTTAAGATTTGGTGTTCACGTAATCAAAACATTCATAATTAACTACCCAATTATAATAAATTGAATAATAAAAACCTGCCCATACAGGATTACTTAAATAAAAATATTATCTCCCAAGTTCTCTAACCTTTAATACAATCATTCAAGTGCGGAAATAAAATTATTACATCACATCATTATTAAAAATCTATCATCAATGATAAAACAAAATTACAAGTCTTCATCACTTGTACATTTTCCCCTTTCCTTTGCTAGTTGTAGGTTTATCTACCTTCTCATTCATAGCTGCAATAAATGTATAAATATGCAAGAGTGAGCAAACAAAGCTCACTTGAAGTAAGAATAAATCTCTTTACAACATTTGCCAAATAATAGGCTCAATAGAACTGAATGATATGTTATATTAACTTTTCAACATTTGCTAAATAATAGGTTCAATAGAACTGAATGATATGTTCTATTAACTTTTCAATATTTGCCAACTCATAGGCTCAATAGAACTGAATAATATGTTCTATTAACTTTTCAACATTTGCCAACTCATAGGCTCAATAGAAATGAATAATTTGTTTTCTATTTGTGGCGCCCCAAAATAGGTATACATCACCTATTACGAGTAGCCAAATACATTTATGCAGAATAAAAATACAACCTTAAATATACAACATGAAATTTGTGAGTTTTAATACAAACATTGTCTTCAGGCGACATTAAAACTCAAAATAAGTCCTCAATATATTTATTAACACACTATTTCACGAGAATAGTGAGGACTACCAATGTTATCCTCGAAGCGTCAATTCGGTTCCCGACTAGTCCTCGCTACGTTCTCATTTCACGAAGAGACGATTGAAAGAAAGGGTGAGCTCAACTAGCCCAAGAAGAAATATTATGACTAAGATAAAGCGAATAAATTATCATTAGTCTTGATAGTGTTAAACCGATACAATATAACAAACATCAAGTTTAACTACTGGTGGAACAACGATCCATTAAAAGAGTCAAGTAGAAAATAAAATCAACTATCTTTTATGATTTAAAGGTTTTCATCACTTTTATCATTTGAGACTCGACTTAATAAATAATCCACATCATTGAATCACCCCAGCACTACGGCCAAGGATATTCTTTAGTATCACGTCCACAAATTAATTATCCATGCACTACGGGTCAAGAATATTCGTGTATTAATTAATGGTCATGATCATGCCAACAAATGTCCATCAATGCACTACGGGCCAATGAGGACTTTTTCCACATCATTTGTAACATTACAATTCATGATTACACCAAGAATAATCCACAGTCATAATCATACCAAGTCCATCTATGCACTACAGGCCACATATGACTTTCAACATAATATAAACATGAGGATGATGACAACGATATAAGAATTCAATAAAAACAAGTTCAAGAATTAATTTATCCAGGAACCAATAACGTCCAAATTGTCAACATGATACTTCTTTGTGGAGTAAAATTCAAGAATGCTCAGAAGAATATTTCCATGAAAGATCATTGGATGAAGCGCAAATATCAAAGATATTCCACTAATTTCATGGAGTATAGAAGTCAAAACTTTAACCAACTGAGTATAATAAAGTATGGAATAACAAAAGAAATCACCAGGCATGCGATAGACCACACATACGAGTTATTCCAGCGAATAATGAATAACGAGAATCGGTCGTGCGTAAGAACGCACAGACGGGATGTTCAACAGAATGATAAATAATGGAACCAGGTCATGCGTAAAACGCATGATGGGATGTTCCAACGAGAATAATAAAGAAGCGGAAACGTAAAATGCGTAAGCACGAGACATGATGTTCCAATGAGAATGATAAAAACGGAATAATAATGAGAAATCACCATACATGTGGTACTTGCATGAGCAGGTTATTCCAACATAATGATAAAGAATGGAATAATAGAAGAATTTCACCAAGTATATAGGGTAGCCCACATTATCTGAGTTATTCAATGAATAATAAAAATGGAATAACGGACTTTCTCTTCATGAATATGAAAGAAATAATACCCACTTACGAGTCTGACAAATAATATCCCTTACCTTTAGAAAGAAGAGTCTTTGGATATAGAAGTAGTGAAATAGTGAGAACACTTTTCTTCTTTCTCTCTATAGTTTCTCTCTAGAGTTTGATGAATTAAGTAAGAAATAATGAAGGAATGAGCTTCTATTTATAGAAGAATGGACTGCATAAGTAACTAATTCATGAGCGGTCCAGTTGATTTACTTTAATCGGATGGTCAGATTTAAAACAAAATCTTTTAAATAAAATATTATATATTCTATTTATAATCTAATAAAACAAATAACTTTATAAAAGTATTACATTTTATATAAAAAGATTTTACTATGTAAAAATACTATGAGTACTATGCAACACTATGCATAATAAAATATAATATATTCTAATTATTTTCTAATAAAATAAATAACTTTATAAAAGTATTACATTTTTATATAAAAGATTTTACTATCTGCAAGCATTATACGAGACTTACTATACAAACACTATGCATAATAGAATATCATATATTCTATTTACGATCCTAATAAAACGAATAACTTTATAAAAGTATTACATTTTATATATAAAAACTTTTCATTTTATTACATTAATTATACTAATAAAACAAAACTCATCATCATTATTATTATTCACACTATTAATCAACCGGTCGTTCATAGGAAATAGGGGCTTTCGATAAGGATTTCTCCTATTGGCACACAATTAGGTGACCAAACATCTCCTTGACTGAACTTCTAGACATCGTTAATATTGCAAATAATAATGTTAATAACATTGTCGTCTCAATTATTGATTTAATAATATATAAAATATTGACATTAATTGAATCAAATAACGTGAGATCTTATGCTACAATTCTTGTAGCAATAATTGAACAAAGCGAGTGACTTCTCACGTAAGCATCGATAATCAATAATAAGTGTGTACTATGCAAAACACGCAGCGTCTTCTTCATATTTTTTAACACCGAAAGTGTTTCAACGATTAACGATAAAAACTTCCGTAGTTATTTTCATAAAAGTATTTTTATCGTTTTCTCGATTCAATAATAATTCCGTTGTAGGGTCCACCAATGATTGTCTTGGTTATGCGAATATTCGATTAAAAGCGAATATTCCACTAACCAATCGAATATTATATAACAACTTGCGTATTTTACAAAATTTATAAATATTACCCACAACTATAACATTATATCAAATTTACTCCATAATATTCAAAAATGATATTTATAGAAAATTCATCTTTATTTATAAAAGTTGGGGTCTTCTGACCTCCCTTCTTATGAAATTTACGCCCTCGAAATTAGGGTACATACACGGTATGTCGAAGAGGTAAGGATACCTTGATTTTATTTGATTCTAACTCCATGTCATTTCCTCAACATCGTGGTTTCTCCACAAAACTTTGACTTGAGGTATAACCTTGGAGCGTATAA
Organism: Panax quinquefolius; assembly: GCA_020205615.1. NCBI lineage: Eukaryota > Viridiplantae > Streptophyta > Magnoliopsida > Apiales > Araliaceae > Panax > Panax quinquefolius. Next base: position 85,324,423 of record CM035171.1, on the reverse strand, counting down.
TATGTTCTTTCTTATCCATGATTTGAACATGAACCTCTTCATATCGTCAAATCTTCCGCTTATTTCGTCGGTTCTAACTCGATAATGTGGTTGGGTCTTCCACATATTTACGTAACATGGATATGTAAAAGCGTTATGAACACGAGACATACTTGGCGGTAAAAGTGAGTCTATAGGCCACGGTTCCTACTCTATCGAAGATTAAAATGGTAGATGAATTGAGGATTGAGCTTTCCTCTCTTTCCAAATCTCGTAACTCCTTTCCATGGAGCAACACGTAACAACACATGGTCTCAATATCGAATTCTATGTCCTTTCGATGAAGATCGGCCATAACTCTTTTGTCGATCTTGTGAGGTTTTTATCGTTCTTAGGATCGTTTGAATCTTTTCGTGAGTCATACGTACCAACTCGGTCCCAACAACGTTGCTTCACCCACCTCATCCCGATCTTTGGAGAATGACACTTTCATCCATACAACGCTTGAATGGAGCCATGCCAATACTTGCTTGATATTGTTGTTGTAGGAAAACTCCACCGATGGTAAGAACTTGTCCCAACTTCCCTTGAAGTCGAGGACACGAGTCTTAATAAATCTTCAAGAGTTTGAATAGTCCTCTCGATTGTCCGTCCGATCCGAGGATGATATGCGAACTAAATCGTAAATCCGTGCCCATAGCTTTTTGTAAACTAACCCAAAATTGTGAAGTGAATCTTGGTTCTCGATCAAAACTATGGATCTTGGCATACCATGCGATCTTAGAATCTCGTTTATGTACATCTGAGCAAGGCGTTCAAGTGTATAAGTTTCTCGTATTGATGCGAAATGAGTAGACTTGGTCGATCTATCAACAATGACCTAAATCGCATCTATGCCTTGAGAAACCTTGGGAAGACCGATGTGAAATCCATGGTAATGTGATCCCACTTCCATTCTGGAATTTCAAGTGGTTGCAATGGACCTTTTGGTACTTGATGCTCCGCCTTGACTCGTTGACAAGTTAGACACCTTGAGATAAACATCGCTATCTCTCTCTTCATATTGCTCCACCAAAATGTATGATGAAGATCACGATACATTTTGGTACTCCCAGGATGGATTGCAAACGGTGTGTTGTGCGCCTCTATCATGATTTTATACTTTAAATCAGGATCGTTAGGAACACAAAGTCTGGAGTTGACTCAAATATTCCTTCTTCATCAATTCTTGCTTCCGGCATAGCACCTTCTTGCACTTTCTTCCTTATACGCATCAGATCAAGGTCTGTAGCTTGAACAGCTTTAACTTTATCGATTAAAGTCGGTTCTACTCGTATATTCACCACCATCATCACATGGGTCCACTGAGTCTTTATCTCTATCTCCATCCTTTGCAAGTCATACAAAATAGGCCTTGCGTTGACAATATCGCTTTTCAGATTGCTTGCATATGATCTTCTACTCAATCGTCGTCACTACTACATTCGCTTTTCCAGGATGGTATTGGATGGTATGATCATAATCTTTCAACAGTTTAAGCCAACGTCGTTGTCGCATGTTGAGTTTCTTTTTGAGTGAAGAAATATTTGAGGCTTTTATGATCCGTAAAGATCTCCACTTTCTCCCTATACAAGTAATGCCTCCAAATTTTAAGTGCGAAGACAACAGCTGCCAACTGTAGATCATGAGTAGGATAATTCCTCTCATATTCTTTGAGTTGTCTTGAGGCATAGGCTATGACTTTCCCATGTTGCATGAGAACACATCCCAACCCTTTGCTAGAAGCATCATTGTAGATGACAAATCCTCCAGGCGGATGGTATTGTCGAATAGGTGCTAAAATGAGTCTCCTCTTGAGTTCTTGAAAACTCTTCTCACATTCCTTGCTCCAACCGAATTTTGTTTCTTTTCGAGTCAATTTGAGTTAGCAGATAGCGATTCGAGAAAACCCTTCCACGAATCTCGATAATAACCAAATTAATCCAGAAAGCTACGTATTTCGGTCACTGATTTAGGTTGCTCTCAGCTTTGAATAGCTTCAATCTTTGTCGGGTCAACAGATATTCTATGACTTGATACTACGTGCCCAAGGAATGCTACTTCTTCAAGACAGAACTCGCATTTCTTCAACTTGGCATAAAGCTTGTATTCACGAAGCTTTTGAAGTATCGACCTCAAGTGTTGCTCATGATCTTCACGGCTTTTGAAATAAATAAGGATGTCATCAATAAAAGGCGACCACAAAGTGATCCAAATATTCTTTGAATACTCGGTTCATCATATCCATGAAGGCGGTAGGAGCATTAGTCAATCAAAGGACATGACTAGGAATTCATAATGCCGTCTTAGAGTTAAAAGCCGTCTTTGGAATGTCCTCGGTTTTAACCTTGGTGATGATATTGAGCGAAGATCGATCTTTGAAAAGAATTTGGCTCCTTGCAAGCGGTGGTCAAATAGGTCATCAATATGTGGTAATGGGTACCTATTTTTGATGGTGACATGATTCAACTCCGATAATCAATCTGAAGTCGCATACTCCCATCTTTCTTCTTCACGAATGTAAGCAGAGGAGCACCCCAGGAGAAGTGATAAGTAGGTTTTATACCTACTTATCCGATATCTTTACTTGAATTAGTTGCTTATATTCATGTGTCTTAGTTGCTCTTCATGCATTTTGTGTTCATTTTGTAGGTTTATCGTTTGGAAGCGGTGTGAGCGACTATTGGTAAGGAAAAGCAAGGAAAATCTACAAAGAAAAACAATCGGGACATCATTTGGGCTTTCATGTTCATTTCATGTTCTTGGCTTGGAACCTGGACTATATTTTAGAGCTTCTTCTTAGCTTTCTGGAACATCTTGAATCATTCAATCGGAGTTCGGATGCAAGAGTTATGACATTTGTACCACCAGACGTCGAGCGTCCTTTGTTTTGGGTGGCAATTTACATAGCAGTCCCTTCCAGCACAATTTCGACATTCATCCGTCCTTTATTTCTAAACTATTAAAGAATGAAAGTTGTAGAGCTCGTCGATACCTTCGATTTGATAGGTACCAGGCCTCGTAACTCTTCCCGTATCAAAAGTTATGGTCGTTTTCCTAAAGGACGTCAGAGCAGAAAATTTTCCTTCAGAAAACCGCCGCCAGGGTGGGCATGCAAGTCACAAGACAGGCCCCTAGCCCACCGGGGTGGGCCCAAAACAAGCATAGACCCCCGCCGGGGAGAGGGTATGCCCATAAAATGCGCGAAAATGTGAATTTTGGTCCAATTTGAGTCCAGAAAGGATTGTTTAGATCCAATTAACACAAGGACTTCCAAGAGAACTTCCAAGAGGACTTAAAGACATATGAAGAGACTTATAAAAGGAGGAGACTCACAAGGATTAGGGGAGATTAGAGACTAGATAGAGGATTCCATTAGATTAGATTAGAGTAAATAGATCAAAACACTAGTTCTAATTAGATTTGGAGATTGAAATAACTTGAAGACCATTGAAGATCAAGAGCAGGAGCTTGAGGAAGATGGAGATTCTTGACATGATTTATTCTTTACTCTACTCTTATTTTTATCTTTTAATGTTATTTCAAGTGTGGATTCTTAGTTTTAATTCAATGAAATAATTAGTTGTTTGAGATTACATATGTATCTTATTGTGTAGTTTATTTTAATATGCTTCGTTATTAATTATTATGTTCTATCGTGAGTATTGTCTATTTTGATTTGGACTTAATTGTTTAATTGATTGGCCATCAATTCTTGGTGATAATCTATATGAAGTCGAGAGATGAAGTATTGATTTAGATCTTATCATGATAGCATGTGTTCGGGATTTTTGTTAGTAGCTTAAACTTGTGAGTGTTAAGGTAGAGATATGCTTGACACCACATGTAATCGGATAGAGAACTTATTCTTCAACCTTCTTCAATTGTAATTCACATAGAGATATAGTGGGTTAGTTGATTAAGGTGTTTAGCGATTTCTATCTTAATTGTGGATTGGCGTTAATATGGGTATTATGCATCGAGAGAGGTGGTTTTATCTGCTTTAGTGTTCTTGATTAACAATTGAGGATAGAGAATACTTGATGAAGTGTGTTAACTTAAATGAAGCAATAAGTGAAGTTGTGATCTTAAATCTCCGTTATCTTAATTTAACTAGTGGAATTTAATAGTAGTTTAATTTATATAATTTGAAATTTATTCGTTTAAATAAGATTGAGTTGGTTACTGAGTTAGTACTTGGTGATTTTGTTAAATAATTCTACGTGGGAGCGATACTCAACTTATCACTTTATTACTTATTGACCACGTATACTTGCGTGTTATGCGTAACTAGAATTTACCCAACAAGTTTTTTGCGCGTTGTCGGGGAATTAGTTTAATATCTCTTTGCCGATATTATTTTCAATCAAATTAGTCTTAATTTAAACATTTTATTTTATTTTAATTTTCTTCCTATATTTCTCTCTTTTGGTACCATGGATGACTTTACGTATCAATGGCCATATACGAACTTGACTCAACCAAAGGAAACATGGATTGATGGACTTAATACATCTTCTATAGAGCCAATACAAATTGAGGAAACTTGAAGGCGTTGGAGGTTATTTTCTAGCCCAATGAGTCGAAGGATGGTGAAATGACTCGACTAAGAGGAGGCGGAGATTGTGGACTCGCGACACTTTCCGCAATGTCAGCACAAATTGAAGAACTTTCGAGGAAATTGGACATTTTTGCAGCCCAAAGGAGTCGAAGGATTGCAGTTATTTGTGACTATTGTGCTGTCAATCACCTGAGTAATCAATGCACCATCAATCTTGGGCCGGTACAGTATGGTGGTAACTACCTTAATCAGTATGCATATGATAATTATGATCAAGTTTGGGGGTATCACCCGGATTTTTCATGGAGCTATAATTATAATGACCAACATTACGCTCTAAATCCATCATACACACCAGAATTTTCATGTCTACCTCCAGTGCCACAAGAGACAGATAATTGAGGTTGGAGGAATTGTTTTTAAAGTTCAGTAGCGACAAATGAGGAGAAGATGAGTAATCAAGCGAAGTCGATTCAAAATTTGCGAGAACGAGATAGATCAAATGCTCAAAGCCTTGAACAAGCATCCTTAAAACAATTGGTGTTATGGCGAGGATTAGAGATTGATGAAGTGCTAGAGCCAAATCTACTGGCTGGATGAGACACGAGATGTTGAAAAAAAAGACAAATGGGGAGAATGACAACAAGGTCGGTGAAGAACTAACTATGAGTACCAACGAGGATGAGCCGATGTTATTAGTGCTCCAATTTCCTTCTCCACCAAAGTTCAAGGATTCGGTTAGATTTGCAAAACCATGCCTGTTAGGTAGTCATGTCGTCGGCGAAGCTCTTTATGACATAAGAGCTACGGCAACAATGAAGCCGTGGTGGGACGAGAAATAGAAGATATACGAAGAGTCCATTGTGCTTGACACACTTCCATGCCCAAATATGATCACAAACACAATGGAGATAGCACCAAGTTATTTGCCCTTCTTCATGGAGATTATACCAAAATAAAGCATGCTGGGTGACTTTAATGCAATGGTCATCGTAAATGGGAACCTACCAAAAGCTATATTATTTCCGATGGATGGAGGGTTCCTCATTTACCGAAGAGGAATTGGATAGCGTTGACCAGACAAAGTCAGGCTGAAAGACTATAATTCAAGCGCTAACTTGTGATGACCTGGGAATTTTATTTATTTATTTATATGCTTTCTTAGTTTATTGAGTAGATAGGAATCCAAGTGTTATTCTAATCCATGTTGTCTCTCTTCATTGCAGGTATTGGAGGTTCAATGGATAGGAAAATGATCGTCGCCGCCAGCGCCACCATCACCACAAGCTTAAATGATTACAGGGAAGTCCTCGTCCACTTCATGCTTTATTTTACAATGAGGACATTTTAATTGTTAAGTTTGGGGGTGTTAAATAATTTAGGTTTATTTATGTTTGCATTCATGTAGTGTAATTGCATAATAGTTTGCATAGTAGAGTAGTTGCATAATAGTTTTTATTTATAACTAAAAAAAAAAATCAAAAATCAAAAATTCAAAAAAAAAATATTAGTTAGTTACTATGTTCATCTTGCATGATTCAAATTTATTAGATAATTCTGATTTATTTTGGCCAATGATGAGATTGGAATTGGGTGAACAAGTATAGTACTAATTATTAGAGCTTTGATGTGATTTCTTGTTATGAATTGAATCTTTTCTGTTTGGCTGGTATAATCAAGGTTAACGCGTTAGAAACAACCTTGTTGATTGATTGAGTTTAAATTGATACATAATGGGATTCTAAAGGATAATGCTAGTTTGAATGAAAGAATGACAAGAACAAGTAGTGATGGCGAAAGTTAGACAAGAACCTAAGTTTGGGGGAATATTTGGGGTATATAAGCTAAAAAAAAGAAAAAAAAAAAAAAAAAGAAAAAGTATGAATAAACACCGTAGTGGCGTGCTTGTCAGTTTTGTGGCCTTTGTTACTTGAGTAAAAGTAAGCAGGGGATTGTCTTTACACCTAGCGCCTAAGGTCTTAATGGTGCCGGGAGTCGTTGGTCAAAAGCTCGTTAAGGTAGCATTGAAAAGCCTAAGGAATAAGACATTGCATAGCTATGTGTATATAAACCAAAGAAAAAAATGAATAAAGCGGAAATAAGAGCAAAAAGCCCGTAGATGAAAAAATAAAGCATAAGTATCCCATGTTAACCCTCGATATTGGTAATTGTTTGATTTTAGTTGGATCTAGCTTGTTTTTGGATTTCTTGAGTTTACACTGTATGATGCCTTCAAAGAGACTTGTTATGTGTTAAATTTGATTTTATATCAGTTAACATTGTTGTGGAGCACACACACACTATACCAGTAATAATAGTTTAAGACTTGATGATTGACTAGGAAATTGTTGATTGGTTTTGATATGAAGTATTATCGTGTTTGCTTGATTTCTCTAAGGCCGAGTGAATAGATTTCATTCTATCAATACTGCTGGATTCGTAGGCATATAGATTAGTTGTATTTCAAGAAGTACTAGGACGAATAAAGCCAATGTCTAACAATTCCTGCAGTTAGGTCTTTAACTCCTGAAGTTCAATAGGAGCCATTTGATATGGGGCTTTGGAAATGGGTTTTGTACCCGGGTTCAAAAGTCGATACAAAATTCAATTTTACGCTCACGGGGTAGACCAGGGAAGTTCTTCGAGGGAATCGTCGGGAATTTATTAACAATAGAAATATCATTCAAAACTGACGTATTTTTGTTTAGATCCGTGACATGAGCTAAGAAAGCTTGACATCCGTTTTTTAATAAACGAATAGCTTTATGGCTTGCAATGATAGTGATTGATTTTAGTGGTTTGGTTGCTTGAATTCGCATAATAAGTTGGTTAGGAATATGAAAGCTAACAACCTTACGAAAACAATCAATTTTTGCATGATGAGTAGTTAACCAATCAATTCCTAGAATCACATCAAATGCAAGTTGTAAGACCCCAAATTATTAATAAATGAAATTTATTTTCCTCTATTTATTATTTTGAAATAGTAAGGGTTGATTTGATTAATGTGGATAGTTATGGGTAAAATCACATAAATATTTGAATAAGCAGTGGTTATAAAATATTCATTATTATTGGGGAATATTAGTTTGGTCGTGGAATATTCATACTTGTCGGGGAATATTAAATGCGGCGGCGTTGAGATTTTTTTGTGGGCCCCATAACGGAAAGCGATTGGATGAAGAAAGCGATAAATATAAGTTGTTTATAAATAGCGAGCGTGGTTATTACAGATTATCTTGTTGGAATACCCGTTGGTTAAAACACACCAATACTGGCGTTGTTGAGCGATAGCTTTGCGGTATTGCACCAATTATTGATTCTTACGTAAGAAGGCACTACTCAATAATTATTACGGTAATTACTATTCGATATTTTATTTTATTGATTTGATAATTCTTTGCATTGATATTTTATATTCTTGTTGTTTTGATAAATTATCATTACACAAGTATTTTCCATTATCGAAGCAATAATTCATATTATCTGAATAATATTATTAGAAAACATTATTGGCAATGTCTAGAAAGTTACATCTAAGGAGAGGTTTGGTCACCTAATTGCGTACCGTAAGAGAGATCCTTATTGGAAAGCCCCCTCTTTCACAGGAATGGCACAGTTTGCGATCTTGTGATTCTGTAATATTATTTGTGAATAATTAATTATTGATTTACATGATGAGGAAAATATTGATTTTATGTGGATATAGATGGAGAAAATTTTAATGTGACAATTATTGAAAATTAATATTTTATTTTTTACGATAAAATAATTAATTTAAATATATTATTTTAATAATATAATAATGGTGATATTTTACAATGAATGTGGGATATATGAGTATATGAGGAGGAAGAGTATTCTTGTTGCATTAAATGATTAACACATGTTTTGTGTGTCGGTGGACCCCATTTCTTGGTGAAATTTGATTATAGCTTGTAAAATCTCACATTTGTGGATCTCGATTGACTTTTGTTTGGAATTTGGAAAAACTTTCTTACAGTAAAGTTGTAGAGAATTGAATTTTCTATAAAAATCGTGAGATTCAAATTTTCTAATAAAAGGGCTATTTATTATGAATTATTGAAGTTAAAGCTCAAAATAATTGATTTTTGGAAGTTTAAAATATTTAAAATAAGAAAAACGTTTTTTGTGTTTGGTGGGCATCTTTAACACATGCTAAGTTGCTTTGAATTAAGATGATTCTAAGTGGGCGTGAACAAATTATATATATATTATTATTATATTAAATTTTCTACTTTGGTATTCTAAGCATTTTCCTATAAATAGGGTGCTTAGGTTAGAATTGAAAATCACACGTAAGCGATGTTTTATCTCTCTATATTATCGGCGTATTCTTGTGAGTATTTTGAGTATACTTTTAGTATTGCTATACGGTGCAAGATTCAAGTCATAGCTTTTATATCAGGTGTTTCAACTAGAAATCTTGTCTTTCGAGGTAGGGATGTTATTTTATTGAAAATGATATTATTTCTTCAATATCATTATCTTGCGAAATATTGGTTGGAAATTTTTATCAAATTTGGAACTTTTTCATGTCGGGGTTACTTATTCACGATTCTTATTCACAAGTTACTATTCATGAGTTCTTATTCACGATTCTTATTATTCATGATTCTTATTCACGAGTTCTTATTCACAGTACTATTCACGAAGCGTGAAGATGTTTTTTGTGAAATTTCTATCTTTTGGTGTGAGTTACTATTCACGTATCGACCTTTATTCACGATATCTGACGAGTATTCACGAATCTGACCTTTATTCATAGAAAAATGAAATTTCTTCTTTTTGTCCAAAATATCTATTATGGATACTAGCTTTGATTGTATCCATGTTTTGATCATTCTTGAATTTTACTCCCTCGATTACTTATAAAGTATTTTGAACTTGGATTGTTTAAAATCTGAATCCTTAATATTGTTCTTTTGTTTCTTTGGATTCATTTCCTTTAAAATATTTTTCATCATCCTTAGTCCTAAATGATGATATTCTTGAATATCTTTGGCACTGTAGTGCAAAGATGAATGATTTCTTGATGAATATCTTTGGGCGTAGTGCGAAGATGAGCAGTGTTTATATGAACATGACCGGTCGATGAATATCTTTGGCACTGTAGTGCAAAGATGAATATTTGATTCGGATATATATTGATTGATGTTACGAGGATAAAATATCAACGATGAACTTTTAAATTCATATATAGAAGATAGTAGTTTGCATTCTCTACTTAACTCTTCTAATGAATTATTATTTTTCATTGTGAAGATTGATTTAAAACTGGTTGTCTATTGTATTCTATTAGATTTTTCCCTATTGAAGACTAACGATAATTTGTTGTATATTATCTTAGTCATAATATTCTTTACTGGGCTAGTTGAGCTCACCCTTTTCCTTTTTGTTCCATTTTTCTTCTCGAGGAGGCGAGAATGTAGCGCAGTACTAGTGGGGTATGGAATGAAGGTTCTAGAGAGAGTTGTTTAGTAGTCCTCACCATTTTTGTAAAATAATGTATCAATAATTGTGATGGGGATTTATTTGCGTGTGGATATTGTCTAGAAGACAATAATTGTATTTAAACTCACAGTATATGTGTTGTCGTCTTTTGCACGACAAATGTATTAATAAAGTTGTAGTTATTTCTGTACCATGTATTTGGCGACTCAGAATGGGTTGGATGGAATGGACCTATTTTGGGGGCGTCACACAAGTATTTTCAAAGAAATAAGATCAACAGGTAACGTGCGGTCGCCGATTTGAACTAAACAAGACTTATAAACAGTGGATGTAATGAAGGTTTCTCCCAACGAAGTTTTCACAGATAAGTCAAAGTCTAATTTCTCCGGAGTCAAATTTAATCGTTGAGCGCAAGTAGGAGAAATAAAAGAATGGGTAGATCCGGTATCAAATAAGGTATAAACTTCGCTAGAGTTTATGATAAGCTTACTCGTGATGACCTCGTTCGGGTTCCTAACTTTCTGGGAGGTCACTACAAACGCTCTCCCTTGCACTACCGGCTTTGACTTTTCTGGGACGGCCCTTGGTGCCTCCATCCTAAATTTGAACTTGTCTTCGGTGAACGACAAAATCGAGATAGGTGACCTTCTTTTCCACAATTATAACACGTTTTGGACGACATCGTGCATTTTGGACTGATGTGTCCCTCCCCTCCGCATTTGAAGCATATGATAGGTGGTCGTTCTCCTTCCTTAACAATGGGTGCTGGTGCTGACGTCTTTCCATCATTGTTAAATCTCATCTTCTTGAAATGTCCATTCTTATTATTTTATACGATTACCACCAAGTGGTTACCATTTCTAACACGTTGATTCCTCCACGCTTGTTGTCATAACCCGATGACCGCTCTCATTGGTATTATCATTTTGCTAGTCGCTTTCTCTTGGTTGCGTTGACTCGTTATCGCGATCCAATAAGCGAGCCCTATTTACAACATCCGAATACAAACACGGTTTATGAGAAATTAGATATTGGCGTATCTCGAGTTTCAAACCTCTTAGAAACATCCGCGTCATTCTCTCCTCATTGTCGACCAAGTGAGATTTAAGCAGGGACAACTCAATGCAAACTTAGCTTCGTCTTTGCGACCACGATCATATTGTTACGCTCTAACTTGATGAACTCTACCTCTTTCATGTGCGAATACTTTCGGAAAGTACTTGTCGTTGAATAGTTCTTGGAACTTCTCCCAAGACATTTTCGGTCGGCGGGTTGAGTACGCTTCTTGATTCCCACCGATGTCTGCATCTCCTCGCAACATAAAGGTGGTAAAGGGAACCTTTTGCTCCTCGGAGCATCCCGAGACATCAAATATCTTGGTGATACGCTTTATCACGTCTTCGCCTTAAGTGGTTTTGGTTCTCCAATAAACTCCGGTGGTCCCGGCTCCTTGAAGCCATTTTAGCGGTGACCGTCAAGAGAGTTGCCGATGTTTTCACTGTATTTTGGACATGAGTCTCTCTTGCACGATGTTATCTGAATTGCGAAAGCTCCTAAACATTCCGTCATTCGCCATTTGGTTGGTGTTGTTGTTCACACGAGGATTATTGCCTTCACGATGCACATTATCTTGGGTGTTAATTTGTGGTGACTTCAGCGGTCTCTCATGCTCCATTGATATTCTCAACATTCTCGGATGTCATTTTCGAATCTTGCCACAAAACAAGGGTTAATTGGCATGTAACATATTATCACTATACTACAATAGATCAATTAAATATCAAATAAACTTAGGTAGGTCATACTAGCGAAGAATTCCCGTCTCTCCCTCCTAGTTCTAATCTCACATCTTAGCGGGGATCATATCCTAAGCTTTGATACTATTGTGTGACGCCCCCAAAATAGGTATACATCACCTATTACGAGTGCCAAATACATTATACGAGAATACATATACAACCTTAAATATCTGACATGAGTACATGAGTTTTAATACAAACATTGTCTTTTAGACAACATTAAAACTCAAAATAAGTCCTCAATACATTTATTAACACACTATTTCACGCGAATAGTGAGGACTACTAATGCTATCCTGCGGGTAGTCACTCGGTTCTCCGACTAGTCCCGCTACGTTCTCATTTCTTGAAGAGAACGGTGAAAGAAAGGTGAGCTCAACTAGCCCGGTAAGAAATATTATGACTAAGATATAGCGAGAATAAATTATCATTAGTCTTCAACGGTGTTAAAGCGATACTGATATAACAAACATCAAGTTTAAGCTGCGGTGAACAAGCAATCCATTAAAAGACAAGTAGAAAATAAAATCTACTATCTTTTATGATTTTAAAAGGTTTTCATCACTTTTATCATTTGAGACTGAAACAATAAATAATCCACATCATTGAATCACCCACTTACTTCTGACGAGGATATTCTTTAGTATCACATTGTGAGACCCCAGATTTTATCAATAAAGATTTAAATTTTGTCGAAATAATTTTTAATATTATGGTGTGAATTTGAGATAATATTATAGTTGTGGGTAGTATTTATAAATTTTGCAAAGTATGCAAGTGGTTATATTATATTCGATTGGTTGGGGAATATTCGGTTTAGCAGGAAATATTCGTACAACGGCTCAATCATTGGTGGACCCCACAACAGAATTATTGACGGATTGAGAAAACGACAAAAATATTTTATTGAAATAACGACGGAAGTTTTACCGTTGATACTGTTGAACTACTCGGTAGTAAAAGTACAGTAATACGTGTGGTTGCATAGTAGCACACAGTATTGATTATTGATGCTTATGTGAGAAGTCACTCAGTTTGATTCCATTATTGTCGATTAATAATATGAATTATTATAAGCGATAATGACGTTTTTGTTTTATTCGTATTATTATTAGCGTAAAAAGCGAAACATCTTTTATATAAAATAGAATACTTTATTAAAGTTATTCTATAAATAGAATATATTATATTTTATTATGCATAGTGTTGCATAGTGTTTTGCATAGTATTGCATAGTGTTTGCATAGTAAAATGTTTTTATATAAATAGAATATATTATATTTTATTTAAAAGATTTTTCTTTAAATATGGACCGTCGATTAAAGTAAATCAATCGGACCGTTCATGGATTAATTACTTATGCATTCCATTTTCCTATAAATGAAGCTCATTCCTTCATTATTTTCTTACTTAATTCATTAAAACTCTAGAGAGAGAAATTATAGAGAGAAGCTATAGAGAGAAAATTATAGAAAGAAGAAGAGTATTCTCGCTACTTCACTACTTCTATATTCAGGTTCTTTTACTGAGTAAGGGTGTTATTCTTTCTTCTTCTTGAAGAGAAGAACTGTTATTCCATTCATTATTATTCGTTGGAATAACTGTAAAAGTGGCATACCCTATACATAACTGACATTCTGCATTATACCCTATACTTGGTGAAATCCTTATGTTATTCCATCTTTATTATTCTCATTGGAATAACTGTTGTATCTGTGGATTGATCCTATACTTGGTGACATTCTTCTATTATTACATTGGAACATCCGTCTGCGTGTGTTTTACACGGACACGGTTCCGCTTTTTATTATACATTGGAACATGGAACATGCTGGAACATCCCTGTCAGTGTTTTACAGGACCTAGTTAAAATCTTTATCATCATTCGTTGGAATATCCTATCTGTGTGTTTTACACGGATCCGGTTCCATCTTTATTATTCTGGTTGGAACATCCCGCTTTGTGAATTTCATTCGACTGGTTCCGTTATTATTATTATTCGCTGAATAACTCTATGCTAAATCACCGCATGCATGGTGATTTCTTTTGTTATTCCATTCTTTATTATACCGGTTGGTTAAAACTTTGACTTCTATACTCCATGAAATTAGTGGAATATCCTTGATATTTGCGTTTCATCCAAAGATCTTTTCATGGAAATATTCTTCCGATCATTCTTGAATTTTACTCTACAAAACAAAGATCATGTTGACAATTTGGACGTTAATAATTCATGGATTAAATAATTCTTGAACTTGTTTTATTGAATTATTATGTCATTGTCATCATCCTCATGTTATATTATGTTATCTTTGGCTTACGTGCATAGATGAACTTAGTATGATTATGACCAAGGATCATTCTAAGATAATCATGACTTGATATAAATGATGTGATAAAAGTCCTCGATGGTCTGTAATGCGTTGATGGATAGTTTTTGGTATGATTATGACCGGGGGTGATTCTCAGTATAGTCATGACCATTGATAATTTGATGAAAATTCTTGACCGTGGTACAAGGATGATTAGATGTGGTGGTTTATTTATTAATTTGAGTCTCAATGATAAAAATTGATGAAAACTTTTAAAACCTAAAAGATAGTAGACTTTATTTTCTACTTTACTCTTTTAATGGATTGCATATTCACCGCAGTTAAACCTGGTTGTCTATTGTATTTTATCGGTTTAACACTTGTTGAAGGCTAATGATAATTTATTCGCATTATCTTAGTCATAATATTTTCATTGGGCTAGTTGAGCTCACCTTTCTTTCATTGTTCTCTTGAAATGAGAACATATTTGGACGAGTCGGGGAACGTAAGTAATGGTCCAGAGGATAGCATTAGTAGTCCTCACTATTCTCGTGAAATAGTGTGATAATAGTTGTAATGAGGACTCCTTTTGAGTTTGTATAATATCTAGTAGACAATATTTGTATTCAAACTCACATTTATGTCGTATTGTATACCTACAGCTTAGGTTAGTAAGTTGTATTTGAATTTATGTACCATGTAAGTGGCGACCCAAGATGGGTGACGATACCTAATTTTGGGGCGTCACGGTTAATATATCGAGCTTAGGATATGATCCCCGGCTAAGATGTGAGATAAGAACTAGAGGGAGAGATGGGGAATACCTTCGCTAGTTTAATGACCTACCTAAGTATACGATAATATTTATTTTATCGGGCTGGCCGTAATATAGGATAATTTGAAATATGTCAATTAACCCTTGTTTTGTGTGACAACCTTGTTTGAGAATGGCATCCTCAAAATGTCGACGAATAAGCAATGAAGCTAATTATGAGAGTGTTGATTCAAATTTCAAACAAAAGGTAACGAGAACCAACAACACGATAATAATCATCGTGTTCGTGGTGGCAACGGCTATCGTAACAATGATTACCATCGTGGGGAAATTATCATGTTAAGAATGGTAACCACTTGCAAAGGGTAATCATGACAAAGATAATAGAAGTGGAAATTTCAAGAAGAGAAGGTCATTTAGCTCGATTTTGTAAAAAAGATATAGAAAAAGTGAAGTCAAGTCCAATTTGGGATAGTGGGACCAAAGGCGGATCGAATGCATGGTCAACCCGAATTCGATAAAAAAGAAAATGATTGGTTTCAGAATGTGAAGAGCACTTTTTGTGACTACCTATCAAAAAAGTGGGTAACCCGAACGGGTTTATACGGGTTAGTTAATTATAAATTCTTCATGAAGTCTATACCTTATTAGATACCGGTTCTACCCATTCTTTTATCTCTTTGTTGTGCTCAACGCTAAATTTGACTCCAGGAGAAATTAGACTTTGATTTATCTATTGAAACTTCGTTGGGAGAAACCTTCGTTACCTCCATCGTTTATTAATCTTGTTGTTTCAAATAAACACTTTCACGCTATTCGTCGATCTTATCTCTTTGAAAATACTTGCCTTTGAGGTAATTTTTGAAAACGATTGATTAACTACTTATTATTCTTTTCGTAAGGTTGTTAGCTTTTATATTTATAACAACCTCAGTTATACTTAATTCAAAGTAACCAAACCCTAAAGTTAATCATTGTAATATCAAGCCATAAGTAAAGAGTCCGAACCTTTCGTTGTTGACTTCCTTGTGTGGAATGCAACCAAGCTAGACTTTTTCAGAGGCGACATCGTGAATGAAGATGGCAAGTTGATAGGTATCATTGTGAGGTGCTATCCAGTTAAGGATAGAAGTCACGGTTGGTATTAATGTGACGTACTATCCAAGTCTTGGACGAGAGTAACAGATTTTGAATGATATTTCTATCATTAATAAATTTCTTGGCGTATTCTTGAAGACTTCCTAGCCTACCTTAGAGCGTGAAATCGAATTTTGTATCGAATTCAAAGATACAAAAACCCATTTCTTAAACCCTCAAATATTTCTTCAACTAAAATGAATAGCTTTTACGTGGTTTATGATGAAAGTCATAATAAAAGCATTGGAATAATGAAAATCATGGGTATTCGTGGTATTAGTAAGTTTTATGATGAGTTATGTTGGTTAGTATGTAAAAACATGAAAGTTTCTTAGAAATCACAAAGAGTTGAAAATCGATTTTGGTGAAAAACGAATATGAAATTCAATTGACCATATCTCCTATTATATTTTGAATTTTTGAATGTGGTCAAGTCCTAGAGTTAGATCTATGAGTTACCTAACTAATCCAAGTGGAATTACTGAAAAAAGGTGTTGTAGATTTTTGTGTGGACTGATTTTAGCAAAGGAGTGCAAAGCTGCAAATTTAGAAAAGCTTCTTCGCGCCATGATTTTAGATAGGCTGTTTCGGCCACTTAAATTATGAGAAAAATTCTGGCCTTTTGGGACATGAAGGTATATGGTATAAAGTATCTCCTGTCCAAAAATGAGCTCATTTCGACTTAAAATGAGCAAGTTATGACTATTTCAATATTTAGGTTTTTCCAACAAAAACGCTATAACCTGGAGTTCTATAACTCCGATGACCATGAAATTTAAACTAGAAGCTCACGTTAACATGTGTAAGGTCCTGCCAAGATTTGGGAATTTTGGAGTTAAACTTGAGGTAGCTAATTTCTTAAGGAATTTATTAGAAATTGATTTTGAAAAATAGTAAATGAATTTTAAAAATTCGAGAAAAATATATTTTCATTATGGGACTATATTATGCTAAATCCCAGAAAAGAAATATTTTTGGGATTGATTTGGTATTTTCATGAAAATAGTTTAGTTACTGAACATATGAGTTAAATATGTTATGTGAAGTAACAAAGTTGAAAATAGGATTTTATGGCTAGAGGATCCTATATAGAATATATGCATATTTTTTTGATGAGGATTTGATAATTGATGATGATATTTTATGAGTATGGCATTTTGAATGATTAAATGCATTATATGGTAAAGCGTAAACAATTGAGATAAATTGTTTATAAATTTAAGAAATGATTAAAATATTGTTATAATATTAATGATATTAGATTATGAGATTATTAAGTGATTGATAACATGGGGATATTCTTGAATCCTCGGATAAATTATATTATAAATGTTTAATATTTATCCTTTATCTCATTTGATTGATTCTTTATATCATTATCCTCACGCTTATATTATGTTGAAAGTCATCTGTATTCAGAAGTGCATAGATGGACTTGGTATGATTATGACCAGGATTGTTCTTAAGTATAATCATAACCGTAATTGAAAAACACAATTATCTTTGGTCAGTAGTGCATGGATAATTTGTGGTCGTGGATACTAATGAATACACAATTATCTTTGGCAGTAGTGCTTGGATAATTTGTGGTCGTGATACTAATGAATACACAATTATCTTCGTCAGAAGTGCATGGATAATTTGTGGTCGTGATATTAATGAATACACAATTATCTTTCGCAGTAGTGCATGGATAATTTGTGGTCGTGATATTTTAATGAATACACAATTATCTTTCGTCAGTAGTGCTTGGATAATTTGTGGTCGTGATACTTAATGAATACACAATTATCTTTGGCAGTAGTGCATGGATAATTTGTGGTCGTGATACTAATGAATACACAATTATCTTCGCCGTAGTAGTGCTTGGATAATTTGTGGATCGGATCTTTTAATGAATACACAATTATCTTTGGCAGTAGTGCATGGATAATTTGTGGTCGTAATACTAATGAATACACGATTATCTTTCGGGTAGTAGTGCATGGATAATTTGTGGTCGTGATACTAATGAATACACGATTATCTTCGTCAGTAGTGCATGGATAATTTGTGGTCGTGATATTAATGAATACACAATTATCTTTGGTCAGTAGTGCTTGGATAATTTGTGGTCGATGATACTAATGAATAAACAATTATCTTCGTCAGTAGTGCATGGATAATTTGTGGTCGTGATACTAATGAATATCCTTGGCCTGAAAAGGTGGATGATTCGATGATATGGATTAATTATTGAAATGAGTCTCAAAGAATGAAATATTAATTCATGGATGTGGTAAAAGTCATCTTTGGCCGTAGTGCATTGATAGACTTGGTATGATTATGACCAAGGATTATTCGAGTATAATCATGACCATCAGATTGAAAACACGAATATCCTTAGCCAAAGTGGTGCATGGATAATTCGTGGTCGTGATACTATTAAGTCGCGTCTCAAAGATTATTGGTTTTCTGATTGTATATCTTTAGCTTTGTGTAGCAAAAGATGAATTGTTAATGAATAGCTTTGGCGGATTTCAAAGATGAATTTAATATTTTTAAACGATAAAGGTATTCAAGGTATCCTCATCTCTTTATCATATCAGTATCGCACCTAATTTCGAGGGTGAAATTCCATAAGGAGGAGATTGTGAGACCCCAGATTTTATCAATAAAGATTTAAATTTTGTCAAAATAATTTTTAATATTATGGTATGAATTTGAGATAATATTATAGTTGTGGGTAGTATTTATAAATTTTGCAAAAGTATGCAAGTGGTTATATTATATTCGATTGGTCTGGGGAATATTCGGTTTAGCAGGGAATATTCGCACAACTACTCAATCATTGGTGGACCCCCTAATGTAATTATCATTTCGGATCGAGAAAACGACAAAAATATTTTATATGAAATAACGACGGAAGTTTTACCGTTGATAATTGTTGAACTACTCAGTAGTAAAAGTACAAAGAATACGTGTGGTTGCATAGTAGCACTACCAGATTGATTATTGATGCTTATATGAGAAGTCACTCGGTTTGATTCCATTATTGTCGATTAATAATATGAATTATTATAGTGATAATGACGTTTTGTTTTATTCGTATTATTAACGTAATAAAATGTAAACATCTTTTTATATAAAATAGAATACTTTATTAAAGTTATTCTATAAATAGAATATATTATATTTTATTATGCATAGTGTTGCATAGTGTTTTGCATAGTGTTTTTGCATAGTATTGTATAGTGTTTGCATAGTAAAATGTTTTTATATAAATAGAATATATTATATTTTATTTAAAAGATTTTTCTTTAAATATGGACCGTCGATTAAAGTAAATCAACTGGACCGTTCATGGATTAGTTACTATGCATTCCATTTTCCTATAAATGAAGCTCATTCCTTCATTATTTTCTTACTTAATTCATTGAAACTCTAGAGAGAGAAATTATAGAGAGAAGCTATAGAGAGAAAATTATAGAAAGAAGAAGAGTATTCGCTACTTCACTACTTCTATATTCAGGTTCTTTTTACTAGAAGGGTGTTATTCTTTCTTATTCAAGAAGAAATCATGTTATTCCATTCATTATTATTCGTTGGAATAACTTTGTAAAAGTGGTTTACCCTATACATTGGTGACATTCTTCTATTATACTGTTGAACATCCCTTGTGTTTTACACCGTATTCCGGGTTCCATCTTTATTATTCGTTGGAACATCCTCGCATGCGTGTTGTTTTACACGGACTTGGTGACATTCTTTTATTATTCATTGGAACATCTCGCTCGTGTGTTTTACACCGGACTTGGTTCCGCTTTTTTATTATTCTGTTGGAACATCCACTCGTGTGTTTTACGGACCTAGTTAAAATCTTTATCATTCTCGTTGGAATATCCTATCCGTGTGTTTTACACCAGGATCGGTTCCATCTTTATTATTCTCGTTGGAACATCCCGCTTGGTGTGAATTTCACCGACCGGTTCCGTTATTATTATTACGTTGAATAACTTTGTCTATCGTAAATACCGCATGCATGGTGATTTCTTTTGTTATTCCATTCTTTATTATACCCGGTTGGTTAAAACTTTGACTTCTATACTCCATGGAATTAGTGGAATATCCTTGATATTTGCGTTTCATCCAAAGATATCTTTTCATGAAAATATTCTTCCGATCATTCTTGAATTTTACTCTACAAACAAAGATCATGTTGACAATTGGGACGTTAATAATTCATGGATTAAATAATTCTTGAACTTGTTTTATTGAATTATTATGTCATTGTCATCATCCTCATGATATATCATGTTATCTTTCGCTTACGCGGCATAGATGAACTTAGTATGATTATGACCGTGGATCATTAAGTATAATCATGGCTTGTTATAAATGATGTGATAAAAGTCCTCAAAGTGGCTCGTAATGCGTTGATGGATAATTTTTGGTATGATTATGACTGGGGGTGATTCGGTATAGTCATGACCATTGATAATTTGATGAAAATCCTCGAATCAGTGGTACAGGAATGATTAGATGTGGTGGTTTATTTATTGTCGAGTCTCAAATGATAAAAATTGATGAAAACCTTTTAAAACCTAAAAGATAGTAGACTTTATTTTCTACTTTACTCTTTTAATGGATTGCATATTCACCGCAGCTTAAACTAGTTGTCTATTGTATTTTATCGGTTTAACATCACTTTGCTTAAGGCTAATGATAATTTATTCTCGCATTATCTTAGTCATAATATTTCATCTTGGGCTAGTTGAGCTCACCTTTCTTTCATTGTTCTCTTCGTGAAATGAGAACATATTTGGGACGAAGTCTGGGAACGTAAGTAATGGTCCAGAGGATAGCATTAGTAGTCCTCACTATTACGTGAAACAGTGTGATAATAGTTGTAATGAGGACTCCTTTTGAGTTTGTATAATATCTAGTAGACAATATTTGTATTCAAACTCACGCTTTATGTCGTATTGTATACCTGGCAGATTAGGTTAGTAAGTTGTATTTGAATTTATGTACCATGTAAGTGGCGACTCAAGATGGGTGACGTATACCTAATTTTGGGGGCGTCACAGGAAATGTAGCAAAGATTGCCATATTAGCCATAGAAACTTATAGTTTAGCAATGCCTACGGGCAAATCTATTAAGTCAATAAGTTTTTATTGTATTCTAGTTCTTGTTAAAAATATTATTTCCATTTTATTGTTGGACAATGAAATCTTTGGTATTATAATTAAGAACAATTGTTGTTCTATTTATAATAATAATGTTTTGTATAGAAATCGAAATATTACTTAATGGATTTTGTATACTTGACTTTCACGTAAAAATATATTTTGCAAATTAAACAAACTAGTATAAGAAAAGGAGATGATCATTCAAAGAGTTGAATGTGTGTATTTCTTCGAATACAAGTGTGAATTATTTGAAAGGTTCAAAGAATTCAAAAGTGAAATAAATTGGCAAAATATTAAGGTTCTTTGATTAGATCAAGGAATAAATACTTGTGCAATAAGTTTCTAGATCATCTCAAATGGTTTTTCATAATGGACACCTCCTCGATACATAATAATTGATTGATGTATCCGAAAGGAAAAATCGTACCTTGTTGGACATGGTGTTGTCCATAATGATTTTACCGATATTCCAAAGATCCTTCCGGGATAATTTCCTAGAAATGGTCAGATATCCACGAAAATGGTAACCTCAAAATCCGCCCCAAGACTCCATAAAAGTTATGGATGGGAGGATTCCTAATCTTAAGTATGTTAAGATAAGGGTTGTCCAACTTATGTGAAAAGGTTTCAAGGATAAGGTTGGGACAAGATTTGACATGTGTACTGATTTGTGGGACATCCTAAAGTAAGTTTAGGGCATATGTTCTATAATCCTACTTAGCAAAAGGTGTTTGTTCATAAACACGCTTCCTTCTAAGATAAAGGTGTTTATCATTGAAAGGGCTAGTGGGAGGATAATAGATCTTGAAGAGTTCAAGAACCACAAAATACTATAAGTCAAATAAGAGGAACCTATAGATAGACCTAATGTACCACAACCTAATCGTAAATCGAATAGTAATCAAGATACCTAGGAGGTATGGATTCATCATGGATGATGATGATGAGGTACGCATCATGAAGATGATGATCCGATTACATACACGATGAGGTAAGAGTTCTAGTGTACAAAAGGGACAAGGGGAGCGCCGTGACATTCCTAATATTATATGTTGATATACTACGGATAAGGAATGACATACTAATGCTACAATCAAGAATGATAAAGTTGTTCAAACATTCCTCCATGAATGGTTTGGGAAGAGTATCTTAATTGGGGATATAAATCTATATAGATAGATTTAAGAGGATGCTCGACTTAACCCAAGGAACATATATTCATTTGATGCTAAAGTCGTTTAGCATGGCAAACTCCAAGAGATGTCTCATGTCGATGAGCTATGGAGTGTATCTCTCTTAATAGTCCCCACAGACTCCTGAAAAGAGAGGTCGCATGAGTGACAATCATGCATGCAATGAAATGTACGAGACTTGATGTTGATCAGTCATATTATAGAGAAGTTCACTATGAGTCAGTGAAAAACATCTTAAAGTGCTTAACCGGCACTAAGGATGTAATCATATTCATGGTGGGTCTTAATTAAAACTAGAGGGCTTAATAGACTCAAGTTTTCGTATGACATCAAGACGACGTAAAAATCCACTTTATGGTAAAGCGTTATCTTGAACAAGTGGTGCGTTGAATGGAAAGGTTCCAAACAAAGAAAGAGTTCTTTGGTTTAGTGATAAAGACAAAAGTATATAGCTATAAATGAAGTCGCAAGTTGATTGTTTGGATTAAAAGTTCATTCTGTAACTAGGAATAGTTCCTAAGTCTCATCTTGGATCTAAACATGTGTTGTGGCACTTTCATTTGATTATTAGAATCATTGAAAGATGGGAAATCACTATAGAGATGGTGGACTCTCAAGAACAACATTACATATCCATTAACTAAAGCTTATCCAACAAACAGGATAATCGCTACACTTAGAGAAGAAGAGTATGAGTTACCATGACGATTGGCTTTTTAGTGCAAGTGGGAGATTGAAAGTAGTATGCACACAAGCCAATCATGTTTGTTCATAAAGCATATACTTTGTAACAATCTTATTCATTTATTAATAAAAGTATTAATTTATTAAAGGCTTTTAATTATCTACATAATGTCTTTTTTTATAATATGTGATAAACCCATAGTTTTAAGCAATGCTTTTAGAATAATGATGATGATCATTCTAATGAGATCTAAATTCTTAGAAAGCTTAAAACTAAAATAGTTCCCAATCATTGGATTACTAAATTGGGGATTAGTGAATCCGGATAGATTGGTACATACGCCTTGCTGCTCATTGGATGAGGATGATTGATCTCATGATCATTTGTGTGGAGACACTAAAGCAAGTATGTAGGTGCTTATTAGAGAATAAGTTCATCGAACGTGGCTCGCTAAGGAATACCTAATGGAGTTTTACTTGCTGTCAATAGGAATTCTGTAGTGATAGTAGTACAAGTGATCCTGGACTTGAGATCATCATAGTATCTTGTGTATGATGAGTTATACTTTGACTTATTCCTTAAGACCCTTAGGGTATATCAAAGGGTATGCTTGGGTATAATAAGTTGTACATGGAGATAATGTGTAGATCAATAAAGAATCTACCACTTCTAATAAAAAAGAGAAATGTCCTATGTGATTCGATAAATGACAACCCAAAGAGTCCTTGGTTAAAGCGTAATGAAATTAGAAAGGAGTTTCTAATTTGCATTATTTGAGTTGTGCATTTAAGGATCGAAATACATATAATTAAATAAAATAAGACTTGACAAAGTAATTCCATGTCTTATATTTAATTGGGACATTGTATGGTGGAAGGATTGAATTGTATTACAGTAACTATTTACTCAAAGGTTCTTTAATGATTAATGTTGAAATCTATATTATCGGAAAGTCGTTGATCGTTAGGAGGCTTATCCCTATCAGTAGAATAAATATTATTTATTTAAATAAATTAATTGTTTAATTTATTTATTTAAATAAGATTAGAATTGTTCTAATTGATTTATTCACAACCGGGTTTAATATGGAGAAACTAAAGGGTCACACCATAAAAGGAAGAATAATTATTTAAGAAGTTAATGGCATAATCGTAATAATATGTTATGTATATTTAATTTAATCTATGGTGATAGAATAAATTAAATAGCTTAATATTTATTATTTAATATTTTAGAAATATTAAATATAAATTAATAAGAGGAGTCTTATTAATATTATTACAATTATTATTATTTTAATTTCTAAAAGAGTTTAGAAATTAATTCAATATAAGTACTCTCATTTATTCCTAATTGGATTAGGAAGGAAAATTAGTTAAAAGAGTTTAATTAATTATCCCTAATTAGATTAGGGAGCTTAATTAATTAAAAGAATTTAATTAATTAAATAAATCCCAATTCCTTAATTGTTAAGGTGGGTTGCCCACATCTATAAATAAGAGGAGTCTTATTATGGGTTGTGGGGGTTGTTGACTTTCACAACTACGACATAATTCCAATTTGTTGGAGAGTACGTCTTTCTATAGAGATAGAAAAACTAGGGTTTAGCCAACCACCCTTTCTTCTTGAATCTTTTTCTTTCTTGGTGGATCACCTCTACAGGCCAAACATATGGGTGGCTAACGTTGATCAAAGGAAGGAACAAAACCCCGGTGGATTCAAGTTGAACGCGAAAGGATTTGGAGGTGAACTTGTACCTGAGGAAGCTCGATCTTCAAGGGTATGATTTTATTCTTTATCTTTTCGTTTAATTAATAATTGTGCATAAAAGATGATTCGGGTATATGGTTTGTAAATTTTTTAAACTCTGATTTTACACGCTTCTGCTAATTTTTGCAATTTGATTGCGTTCTTGAATATTACAAACCTAACAATAACTCCTTATAATATAGATATTTGTCACACTATATTTAATCAAGCTTTCATATTTATTTTAATTAATGCAAATCACAATTAATTAAATAACTCCTTTAATCACATAACACAATACAAATAATTAATCATTTAAATTGAAATATCAATATAATAATCATTTCCTTAATTCATCAATTATTTATTTAACAAATAATTCTCCAAATAATATTAAATGAATTAAACAAATATTCAATTACCGATAATCATATCCATTAAATATTTATATAACTCAATAAATATTTAAAATTATATTTAAAAATTCTGGAATGTTACATCATTCCCTCCTTAAAAGGATTATGTCCTCAGAATCATAATTCAAAACAACCAAATCGTCACATTCTTCCCTACTTACAAAGATTCTGTCCCCAGAATTGAAGACATTGACTAAACAAATAACTCAGGGTAACTTTTCATCATTTCAGTTTCTAGTTCCCACGTTGCCTCTTCGACATTGTGGTTTCTCCATATCACCTTCACAGAAGGTATCACTTTATTTCTGAGCACTTGATCTTTCCTGTCGACTATCTGGATAAGAACTTCTTCATAAGACAAATCTTTATCGAATTGCAATGGTTCTTACTCGATCATGTGTTTGTAATCGGGTTTATACGGTCGTAACACCGAAATGAGAAAAACATTATGAATGTTTTCCATTTCTGGAGGTAGAGCTACCTCATAAGCCACTTCCCCCACTCTTCGTAGTATCTCAAATGGTCCAATAAATCTTGGTCTGAGCTATCATTTCTTGCCAAAATGAATTTTCCCCTTCCAAGGAGAAACTTTTAGGAAAACGAAATTTCCTACTTCAAATTCGCAATTCTACCTATGTTGATCGGCATACTTTTTCTGTTAATCATGGGCTGCTACCAATCTTGTCCTGATGAGTTTGACAACTTCAGCAGTTTGTTGTACCAGTTCTGGTCCTAACAGTTGGCATTCACGGACTTCATCCCAAAGACGTTGGAGTTCGCGACTTTCTCGCACAATGCCTCGTAAGGTGGCATACCGATGCTCGCGTGGTAACTGTTGTTGTAGGCAAATTCTACCAACGGTAAATTTTCATCACAGCTTCTTTTGAAATCCATGATGCATGCTCTCAGCATATCTTCCAACGTTTGGATTGTTCGTTCACTTTGCCCGTCGGTTTGCGGGTGGTATGATGTACTCATTCGCAACTGTGTTCCCATACATTCTTGTAGTCTCTTCCAGAAGTTTGATGTGAACCTTGGATCTCTATCTGACACAATTAACACTGGAACTCCATGTCTTGACACGATCTCTTTAACGTACAGTTTTGCTAGCTGATCAAGATTAAATCTAATCTTTATTGGCAAAAAGTGTGCAGATTTTGTCAATCTGTCCACTATCACCCATATCGCATTGTATCATTTCTGAGTCTTTGGAAGTCCTACCACAAAATCCATTCTGATATGCTCCCATTTCCATTTCGGTATTTCCAACGGTTGAAGTAACCCGCTTGGTCATTGATGTTCAGCTTTAACTTTCTAACACGTCAAAAATTTTGCAACGCATTCTGCAACGTCTCTTTTTATATTCGGCCACCAAAAATGTCACCGCAAATCTTGATACATCTTTGTACTTCTTGGATGAATCGAATATCTTATGTTGTGTCCTTCAGTCAAGATTTTATCTTTAAGCTCTGACACTGCTGGAACCCAAATTATTTCCTCGAATCGTAGTAGTCCTTCGGTATCGATCTTGTATTTTGCTTCACTACCGTCAACCACTTTCTCTTTGATCGTTTCGCATTCTTTATCTTGTAGTTGAGCACTCTTCACTTTGTTCACCAAAGTTGGACTGATATCTATCTGGAATAGTCGTTCATCAGATTCTTTTGGAAATTTGATTTCCAACTCTAACTTCGTCAATGCTGAAATAAGCTCCTCCTGAGTAGTTATCAGCATCAACTTCTCCCGACCTTTCCTGCTTAAAGCATCTGCAACCACATTCGCTTTTCCTAAGTGATAAAAGATCTCACAATCGGAATCCTTTATCAATTCCATCCATCTCCTTTGCCGCATATTCAAGTCCTTCTGTGTGAAAATATACTTCAGACTTTTATGATCTGTGTAGATTTCACATTTCACTACATAGAGATAGTGTCTCCATATCTTGAGAGCAAACACTACTGCAGCCAATTCCAAATCATGAGTCGGATAACCTTTCTCATAATCCTTCAGTTGTCTTGATGCATACGCAATAACTTTGTCGTTCTGCATAAGAACACATCCCAACCCTTTATGTGAGGCATCACTATACACCACAAAGTTACATGTACTATCGGTAATGACAACACGGGTGCCATGCTTAATTTCTTCTTTAAATCTCGGAAACTTTCTTCACATTTTCTCGCCCAAACAAATTTCACAAACTTTCTGGTCAAATTTGTTAATGGAGTAGCTATCTTAGAAAAATCTTGAATAAATCGTCTGCGTAATAATAATGGCCATCCCCAAAAACTCCTCACTTCCCGATTTGTTCTTGGTTATTCCCAATTTATTACAGCTTCCACTTTTGATGGATCCACGGAAATCCCATCTTTGTCAATCACGTGCCCAAGAAATTGCATAAGATCTAGCCAAAATTCGCACTTAGAGAATTTCGCGTACAAATTTTCCTTTCTTAGTGTTTCCAATGTCAAACGTAAGTGTTCCACGTGTTCTTCTTGAGTTTTGGAATACACTAGAATGTCGTCGATGAATACCACTACAAACTTGTCTAAAAATGGTTTAAACACTATATTCATCAAATCCATGAATGCAGCAGGTGCATTGGTTAAACTAAAAGACATCACCAAAAACTCGTAATGTTCATACCGAGTTCTGAATGTCGTTCGTGGTATATCCTCCTTCCTCACTTTCAATTGGAGATACCCACTTCTCAAATCTATTTTTGAGAAGTATTTAACACCCTTCAACTGATCAAACAAGTCATCTATTCTTGGTAATGGATATTTGTTTTTAATAGTGACTTTGTTTAATTCTCTATAATCAATGCAAAGACGCACTGACCCATCCTTCTTCTTCACGAATAATATTGGCGCTCCCCACGGTGATACGCTTGGTTGAATATACTTCTTGTCCAATAATTCTTGCAACTGTACCATCAGTTCCTTCATTTCTATTGGAGCAATTCTGTACGGGGCCTTCGATATCGGTGATGTCCCCGACACTAAGTCGATCACGAACTCAATTTCTCTGTCAGGCAGAAGTCCTGGAAAATCCTCTGGAAACACATCCTCAAATTCCCTCACCACTATTATCTCTTCCAGTTTCACATTCTTTTTCTGAGTATCGACTATGTAAGCTAATAGCCCACACAACCTTGACTCAACAATTTCTTGGCTTGCATAATCTTCAGACATTTCATTTGTCTAGGCGATTTGCTACCATAGAATACTACCTTTGACGGAGTCATAAGGTTTACACACTTCTTTTGGCAATCAATTATCGCTCCATATTTGAACATCCAATCAATTCCCAAAATAACTTCAAACTCTCCCAATCTAATCGGGATCAAATCTATCATTAAGATATTCTCCTTAATGTTCACCCTACAGTTCTTGTGTACGAATCTAACAGGGATTATCTCTTTATTCGCAATCTCTATGTTCAAAGGGAAATTCAGTTCTTTTTTTAGGCAATTCTAACTTCTTAGCAAATTCATCAGAGATAAACGAGCAAATAGCACCCGAATCAAATAATACATAAGCATCAATATCATTGATAGGGGTAATACTTGACACGACATCTTTTGATTGTACAACATCTTGCACAGTCATGTTGAAGGTTCTAGTTGTGGGTTTGATTGATGTTGTGCCTCTATTGCTTCTGATTGTTACTCCATCCTTCTTCTTAGGGCATTCACGAGCAAAGTGATCCTTGGATCCGCACGTGAAGCACACATTCTTCTTAGGTTGTGTGCAATTTGAGGCGATGTGACCCTCCTGGCCACAATTGAAGCATACTCGTTTCCCCATCAAGCACGGACCCTTGTGAAACTTATCGCATGCAGCACATGCTTCAAACTTCTTGATCTGCCGGTTACCCTGCTAGTTTCCATTCTTGATTTCTACCTCGTTCTTCTTCTTCTTCTGTTCCTGATTGAACTTTATCACTGCCTCACCTCCACCTTTAGCGAGTATTGCTTTCTCCATCACTGCTGTGAAAGTTTTCAATTAAAATAGGAAACCCTCGCATAAAACGGGGCTTTAGTCCCGATTCAAACCTCTTCGCTTTATGTTTCATCCGCGTCTTGACTTGA
This sequence comes from Panax quinquefolius, assembly GCA_020205615.1. NCBI lineage: Eukaryota > Viridiplantae > Streptophyta > Magnoliopsida > Apiales > Araliaceae > Panax > Panax quinquefolius. The sequence goes on along the minus strand of CM035171.1, from coordinate 85,295,038 downwards.
TAAGCATAAACCTCACCAACTCATTGAATTTTATGCGGTGACCCTTCAACTCTCGGGAAAATAGGTCTCGAAGAATATCTCCTTAAACCTATCCCAGGTCATCATCCCTGGTCCTTCTCGAGTTTTATTGGCCTGCCACCAATAACTAGCTTCTGCTTTCAACATAAATGTTGCAAAAGCAGTCTTCTGATCATCTCCTATCCTAGCAACATCGAACAACTTCTCTATCTCCATAATCCAAGTCTGTGCCTTGACTGGATTCACTGACCCTTGAAATTCAGGTGGTCCAACCGCCTTGAACTCCTTAAACGTTGTTCCTTGGTTCTGTGGTTGATTCTGTAACGCTTCTGTCAGTAACGTCACTAATTGTTGAACTGGGTTAACATCAACATTGTCGTTATTGTTGGTTCCTTCGTTGGTTCCCTGTCGTAGTGGTTGACGTCTGGGAGGCATTTTCTATTAAAAAATACACCCATTAGATTATACTCAACTCTTTTAAGTAATTTCTACTTAACTTGCTTTCCCAAAAGAAATAACCACAAATCACATAACATTTTGAATAAAATAACAACTTTTATTTATTCATAACCTCTTTGAAAACATAAAACAATAGCATTACTGATATTTACATTACTTCCTAAACTACAAATGTTTCAGGACAACATCATCCTCATATCTCATAGGTTTCATAACACTTGGATTTTATAATTTATTTAATCATTTTATTCATCGTACAATAACTACGATGTTCTACTAAGATACTGCTTAGCCTTACTACGTTCTTCCTCCATGACTCAGAACATTGTTCTGCGATCTAATACGTACGATGGAAGCATCTCGAACTAAATAGGATATCCCATGACCCGATCCTGAGCTCGATTAACCATGGTGTTGAATACTCTATTCATCTCTTCCATCTTCATTCTCTTTGCATGTGCATCTTTTACTGCTATCCCGACTCGTTGAAATATTACCTTATATGTGTCCTCGACTCTTGTCCTCTTCGTAGCTTCTTCCCTTAGCTTATTCTTCAATTCAACGACCTCCTCGACCAGTTGGTCTTTCTCTCCTTCAGTCTGTTCTAGCTTTTCCTTAACATTAGTCAGTCGTTCTTCACGATCTTGGATCTCATCATCTTTCTGTGTCATTGCAGTCTGTTGTTCAGCTACTATATCTTGCAATTCCTCGACTATATCCTGAAGTTCCAAACTATGGTCGTAGACTTCATTGTACATTCGAGCAGCTATCGAGGTTACTGGAGTCTCCTCCTCCTCTTCCTCATCATCCTCATCTTCCTGTGGCAACTCAACGAGATCCTCCTCATCCGTCTCCACATCATCATCCACATCTTCAACCACTGTGACCAACGGGGCTGACTCCCGTGGTAGTAGTTGTTCCCAACTAACATGAATGTCTCGAGGCTCCTCCTCTATATGCATCTGAGGTCTATCCTCCCTAGCCTGACTGGATTCTCCGACATTAGTCATCCTGACAACAAAATTTTAATTTTTAATCATTAATCATTACTACTCGACACTCACGAGCACATAAGTATAAACACATAATCACATAAGTGTTTTATTATTTCTTCCTTAAAACTCAATAAGAGTTAATCACCACTATCTTTTCAAAGGTTATTTCCTAAGGCTTTTCCCCACCTAAGGTTCATAACCTAAAGCTCTGATACCAACTTGTGACACCCCCAAATCTCGGTACTTCATTACCTCAAAATTTGGTGTTCACGTAATAAAAATATTCATATCTAACTACCCAATTATAATAATTTGAATAATAAAACCTGCCCATACAAGATCAATTTAATAAAAATATTATCTCCCAGGTTCTCTAACCTTTAATACAATCATTCAAGTGCGGAAATAAAATTATTACATCACATCATTATTAAAAGTCTATCATCAATGATAAAACAAAATTACAAGTCTTCATCACTTGTACATTTTTCCCTATCCTTTGCTAGTTGTAGATTTATCTACCTTCTCATTCATAGCTGCAATAAATGTATAAATATGCAAGAGTGAGCAAACAAATCTCACTTGAGATAAGAATAAATATCTTTACAATATTTGCCAAATAATAGGCTCAATAGAACTGAATAATATGTTATATTAACATTTCAAAACTTGCCAACTCATAGGCTCAATAGAATAGAATGATATGTTCTATTAACATTTCAACGTTTGCCAATTTATAGGCTCAATAGAACTAAATGATTTGTTCTATTAACATTCTTAAATAAACTACTGAGGGTCAAATGACCATGAACCATGTCCACAGTTATAAGTAATCTTTCAACTCTAACTTTAACAGTCATATGACTATAAAGACTCCACGTACTCAGGGGGATCAATCCTTCGTACAATGTATTGTGCACAACCATTTCAACGCTAAGCGTAAACCCCTAAACATAGGGTTGTTCATCTCAATATTTAGAGTACAAGTCCGTGCCAAAGAAAGTTTGGTTTGAATAAGCTTTCAAGGGTAATTGAAGTTTAATGATCATCAACTAGGGAACTAGTTGAATCAACAATGCTTGAATAATACAATAGTTGTTTAATAACAACATAACTTAGAACATTTGAGAATCATAAATGAACTGATTCTATATATCTATCTCATGCTTGAAATAACTATAGTTCATAAGTATTAAATAGAATGAATAAAATGGTTAACCTTTGCTTAAACAGTAAAATAAGCTAAGGTTCAAGTTTTATAACATTAGAAATGAAATTTCTGAACTTTAAGAAACTTGCTTAACTGTAAACAAGTTAGAATGAATCATTCAATTAAGAATTTCCAATAATACTAGAGTTAGAGTTTGCTCAAATGAATTTTGGAAACAATTTACTCATTCAATAACATTTAATATAAAAAGCTTGCTCAATCAAAAGCATGAAGTAATAATAAATGAACTACCTCAACGAAAGTGTAGAGTTAGAAAACTTGAATCAACATAACAAACTAACTTAGTGAAAGTATGGAGTTAGAAGACTTGCCTCGAACGTAGGCTAAAATATTAAACTCACGTTCACCTAAACACAATATTAAAAACCATAACATCTATTAGACATACTAATATTCACGTTTCAATATAAAACGCATTACTAGTTAAACTTGTTATTTTAATACAAGTCTTATGTTACGCTTTACATTTCAGAATTCCCAAGTGTTAATCATCATAACACTTAAATATCGTTCATTGTATAAACTATGTTATCACATAACGTGTTTTTGATTTAATAATCACTTTTGTAACTTTGGTCATACTAACCACAACTCATTATGTTATGTTAACCTTAACATTACACATTTAACATGCTAACACAATTTCAGACTATGTTGTGACACTTTCCTAAGTCTGCTGAAATAGCAGAAGTTAGAATCTCAAACTAGGGTATGGTAGCAATTGCCATATAAAAGTTTGAACCTACAAGCAATTGCTACCGCTTTTTTTTTTGCTCGGGCACCTAAATTGCGTCGCTTGTTCGAGATAGACACAAAGAAGGCTATGAATAATAGCCGACTTTAGCCCAACAAATACAAATTTCCCCCAATATACAGTAATATTAACACGTATAATAAATATACAACTATCCTAAACATGATTGCTCACATTTACAACCAACTAGCACAATTTAACACTAACTAAAACTATTTTAATTTCTCAAAATTCATGTTTTTCACAAAAACTCAATTTTTCTTGACAATGTTCCAGAAATCATCACTGTGAACTCACTAGTTGGCCAAATCATCTCATTCAAATTACATAATGTTCATAACTCATTGAACTAACATATACAAGTTTCAATTTATACTTTAACATAAGAATTGGCCACTAAAATTTCTACTTTTACTCAAGCCATATGAAGAACACAAACACTGTCAAAATTTCTTCTACTGTAAACCGAATTTAGCATACGATTTTTTTGATTGACATAAACTCTAGCATCATAATCATGTATAATCACAATAACTAAATTACATAATAAAATTCGGAAGAAAAATTCACAGAGCATAGCCAAAACTTTACTGTACTTCACATATGTAGACATATACTTATATATATTAGAATTGTATAAGAATTACCTTCAAATTGTTTGCTAATCTCCACTAACACCACTAGAATTGCTTGAAAATACTAAGCTTCTCTCAAATTCTCTCTCAACCCTTCTCCCAATTTTCTGTGAAGCTATCTAGGCTAACAACTAAGTTGTGTGCAAAAACTAACTGACTAATAAGCGTAAACAAAAGAAACTGCCATAGGCTTAATACGCATAATAAGAAACATTAGTTATTAGGATAAACGTATATAACATAAATATATTATATTTATTATTTGATTTATTTTATTTATCTAGAAATCTCAAAAGCCATAAGGCTTGTTTGGCAAATCATTTAAATTTAAAGAATTAATATATTAAGCCTTGTTTGGATAAAACAAAATTAAACTACTTTAATTTATTTTAATAACTCCTTATAATATAGTTATTTGTCACACTATATTTAATCAAGCTTTCATATTTATTTTAATTAATGCACATCACAATTAATTAAATAACTCCTTTAATCACATAACATAATACAAATAATTAATCATTTAAATTGAAATATCAATATAATAATCATTTCCTTAATTCATCAATTATTTATTTAACAAATAATTCTCCAAATAATATTAAATCAATTAAACAAATATTCATTTACCGATAATCATATCCATTAAATATTTATATAACTCAATAAATATTTAAAATTATATTTAAAAATTCTGGAATGTTACAGTGATCTCATCGTATATATTACGATTCATTTCTATATCTTCATCGTTTTGTTTTACGATCTCCTATCACTGTACTTTTAGTCTTTTAGACTCTATCTATTCATCTCTACTGTTCAACTTTATTATCAGAGTTAGGGAACTCTGTATCTTATAACTCGTCGAGATACATCTTTGAATCTTACCGACCAACTAACTCTATGTGAGTTAGATCTTATCCTAATCACTACGATTATTAGTCTCAGGTATTCCTACCTAAGGTTCATAACCTACAACTTTGATACCAACTGTGAGGGCCCCGAATCCGAGGTCCCGAATCACCGTGGATCCGGTTCGATCATTCTATCACTATTACTATATTTTTGCGGAAGATATAAATATAAATTGTTTATACATTAAACTTACACACTTTTTCCCAAGGTCGAGTAACCTTAACTTATACACAATACATAACTTATTTAATTTACAATAACATTAATATTATACAATACTATTACAACTCTAATCGCACATATTAACTTTTATTTTGAACCGCTCTTTAACCTTTCCTCAGATCCCACGATTAGCCTTTAATCTCGCAATGTTTATCATGATATAGCAAGGGTGAGCATAAGATTGCCCAACAAGTTTAAGTTTAATAATTTAACGATATATCATGATTGAAAGAATCTGAATAATAAGCTGGCTATAATTCAACAATATAATTGTGAACTAGCAGGAACAAACTTTTGACTGAACAAGTATTAAACATGAACAAATATATCTGGACCGAATGGTAATGAAGGTGATCATCCTTTCATACCTGACTTATACATGCAATATGTACAAAGTACAATTCTACCATGGCAATCAGCAATGATTATCCATAAGCATATCTGAATGAAACAACTCTTAGTAGAGTTAAGTAAAAACAAACTTACCTGAACCGTTGATTATCACTACGCAATTTATAACGCTTTATCCGAAGACCTAATATTAGTAATATAGATCTCCAATATTAGAATAATATCATCACAATATAATACTATTATATATATATATATATACAGATATACATAGAATAACCTAAACACAACACATAACACATAACCCTATCAGTCTATAACACACATAAGACTCGGTATCAAGTCAAACTATTGCAGTCTGAGTTGAACCCGACACAAATCTGACATCCTGATGGTCTAGTCGGACAAATCTCGAGTTTAAGTTCAATTAAATTCAGTCTAAACACTTAACCATTTTCTAAGATAATTTATTAACAATCAAAATATTTTTCGTAAGCTCATAATAATTTTTAAATAATTATTACTATTTATCATGAATTTTCCATTATTAATATCGTATTTAATTGATTTAAATACAACATAATTCTTTTATCATTAATATTTATTTATTATCAAATATTAATGAAATACATGTCATAATATTATAATATATTTATAATATTTCAATGTATTTTTAATACTTTATTATCACCTTTATATGATTTTTAAATGATTAAATTCATTATCCGATAATTGCTAATAATATTAAAATATTAATATTTTCATGACAAATTATCAAAAGTTATATTTTATAACTTCAAATATTTTTCTAACACTTAAATCATATTTATATGATTTTTAAATCATTAATTGCTTTTTCCATAATTTATTTAATATAGTTATTAAATAACTTAATTATCATTAATATTGATTAATAAGTGAAATTCATCACAAAATATTAAAAGTCACTAAAAATATATTTAAATATTTTCTTATACCATAATATTATTTTTCATGTATTAAAATCTTTTTTAAATAATTTATTTAATATTATAATTAAATAAATTAAATACCATTTATATTCCAAAAATATTAAATATTTATGAAATATACTCCTAATAATTTAAAACTATTTTTCAAATTTTAAAATAATTTTTCGGAATTTATTATGTATTTTTAATAATTAAAAACCATTTAATTCGATTTATTTAATAAAAATATTAATTTCTGGAATTTAAAGCCCTTACTACAAAGACTAGTTCTATTACATCAAACACCACTAAAACCTAACACAGAGATCTATCAGGTCTGACATATGGCTGTCAGACAACTTTTCAAAAAAAATTCCAGATTTTTCAAAACTTCAAAATCGTGCATCTATATGTTATAGATCCTTGATCTAACAACCCAGATCACTTATTAACACCCTCTAACACAACTTTAAACAAACAATTACAACATTTAACATCAAATCATAATATTTTTAAAAATTAGCTATGGTTTCTTATACCTTTCTAGTGCTTGATCTTGACTTCTGACTTTGTGATCTAATATTGTTTAGCTAAGAGGTGATATATGCTTTGTATCTCACTATCTCTCACTCCCAATTCCCGAATTTCTAGAGAGAGAGGGTCTTGGGAGAAATGAGAATTAAAGTAGCCACTTTCTCTCTCTTAATCTATTTATTTGATGACATGCTATGATCTTCATGATTTCGGCTGATTGGCTGATTTTGCTAGAGATCTCAGTCACATGGAGTGGGTATGGTTGTTGAGCAACCCTCATTGGCAAGATTGACAAGCTAAACTCAAATAATGCAACAAAGGGCATTTTGGTCATTTCGATTTTAATTTTAATGGCAAACTTGTCAAATGCTCCTAACCCTTAATATTTAGAGTTTGTAAATCCTTAGGGTTTGAACCCTTTAGGTTTGCAATTTAGTTTCTAACATTTCCGAATTTCGGTTTTCAAAATAGAAAATTAATATTTCTAAATTATAATTAGAATTTTATAATTATATTAAAATTTACTAATCATAATTCAATCTTGGTAATTAGGATTAATATATCCTAATTAAAATTGCTAATTAAGCAATTAGGGTCAAAATCATGGATTAGGGTTTACAACCCAAAAATTATGGTTTCTAATAGAAAATTAATTTTCTAATTTAGAAATTAGATTTCGTAATTAGATTAGGGTTTTATAATTACTTATAACTTTAAAATTAGGATTAATATTTCCTAATTAACATTAAAATTATTAAATTAACACTTAGGTTTTCCTATTTATAAATTAGGGTTTCAAATCCATAAATTAAGGTTTAAAACTTTGAAATTAGGGTTTGATAAATAATTAAGCTTTGCCCTAATTAATATAATAATTAATAGCACTTAAGCAATATAATTCTCTATTAAGTTCCCAGATTAGTGTTCTAAATTCTGAATTAGGGTTTCAGATTCTCAGAACTGAAATTAGGGTTTTCAGAACCGGTTTCTAGGGTTTCTTGTTAATCGCTAGGGTTTTCTAACCGAACGTTGTCGTTCTTAATATATACCTAGGGTCTGTTACGAATATCGTTTATCTGGTCAACCCTTGACCCTTAACTACATATTGTACGCATACATAACCATATTCACATAACATATTCTCTTATTCCTTAATCCTGAATAATTCACCTAAATCCTTCACAAAATTTTGAAATCCTCAAAATTCCTTCTCAAAAATATCAAACGCATGCACTTATTTTCTGTCTAGGTTCTAATATTGAACCTTAAATCAATAAATTAAAATTTTAAAATTTTTCTAAATTCTCGGGTTATTACATCTTCCATACTCTGTAGTATATGAGTAATATTATTCGTCTTGTATTCCTGATTATACCATCATTCGGTTAAAGTATTGCTTCTATATTCCGCGAAATTAGTAGAATATCTTGAAATTTGCGCTTCATCTAGTATCTTTTCATGAAAATATTATTTTGAGCTTTCTTGATAATTATTGAACTTTTCATGCCGGAGTACTATTCACGAGGTACTATTCACAGGTTACTATTCACCCAATTACTATTCACCTAAATATTATTCACTCGAGTATTTGGGGCACTTTTTATATCGGGGTACTATTCACAAGGTCCGAAGTACAATTTACAGGGTACTATTCACCCAAAAAATATATTTCTTTTCTGTCCAAATTATTTTAGATACATGAAAATTATTCTTGTATTTTACTCCACAAAGCAGTATCATGTTGACAATTTAGACATTATTGAATTCTGGATAAATTAAGTTATAAATCTTTAAAAATTTATCCTTGAACTTGTTTTATTGAATTCTTATATCATTGTTATCATCCTCATGTTTATATTATGTTGAAAGTCATCCGTGGCCTGTAGTGCATAGATGGACTTGGTATGATTATGACCAGAGATTATTCGGTATAATCATGACCGTAATGTTACAAATGATGTGGTAAAAGTCCTCATTGGTCCGTAGTGCATTGATGGATGATTGTTGGCATGATCATGACCATTGATGAATACACGAATATCATTGTCCAAGGGCATGGATAATTTGTGGTCGTGATACTAAAGAATATCATTGGTCAGAAAAGTGCGGGGTGATTCGATGATGTGGATTATTTATAAAGCTGAGTCTCAGCGATAAAAGTGATGAAAAATCTTTTAAATCATAGAAGATAGTAGATTTTATGCTCTACTGACTCTTCTAATGGATTGATTTTTTCGCCGCAGGTTAAACTTGATGTTTGTTATATTTTATCGGTTTAACATCATTGAAGGCTAACGATAAATTATTCTCGCATTATCTTAGTCATAATATTTCTTCTTTGGGCTAGTTGAGCTCACCCTTTTGCTTTCATTGTTCTCTTCAGGAAATGATAACGTAGCTGGGACTAGTCGGGGAACGGAGTGAAGGTCCAGATGATAGCATTAGTAGTCCTCACTATTCTATGAAATAGTGTGATAATAAATGTAATGAGGACTCCATTGAGTGTGGATATTGTCTAGATGACAATATTCTTATTAAAACTCTTAGATTATGTGTTGTCGTATTTTATATGACTGTTATATAATTAAGTTGTATTTTGAACCATGTATTTGGCGACTCAATATGCGTGATGTATACCTATTTTGGGGGCGTCAAAGTTGGTATCAAAGCTTAGGGATATGATCCCTGGCTGAGATGTGAGACTAGAACTAGGAGGGGAAAGACGGGTAAATCCTTCGCTAGTATGACCTACCTAAGTTTATTTGGTATTTAATTGGTCAGTTAGAGTATAGGGATAATATGTCTCATGTCAATTAACCCTTGTTTTGAAAATATATTCTAGAATGATATCTGAAATACATGAGATGAGAAATACGATACATAGGAAATAACCAGGAAGGTACAACCCAAAAAGAAAGCAAGGTATTCTCATCTCTTCGAACTACCAGGTACGTAAATTTCAAGGGCGAAATTTCATAAGGAGGGGAGATTGTGAGACCCTGAATTTTATGAAATGAAAGTATTCAATTTTCTTATAATTATTCTATTTAGTAAATGGTTAAATTGATAAAAGGTTAAAGGTAAGGGTGATACGTGAATTTTTTTCAAAGTAAACAAGTTGTCATAAAATAATCGGTGATAAAAGTATAGTAATACGCGTGGTTGCATAGTAGCACACGGTATTGATTATTGATGCTTACGTGAGAAGTCACTCAGTTATACACAATTATTGCCACAATAATTGCTGCATCATATCTCTCATATTATTGATTCAATTATTGTCACAATATCATCTGTATAATTTGTTATATTATTAAATCAATAATTGAGACGACAAAGTTATTCATATTATTATTTGCAATATTGACAATGACTAGAAGTTCTGTCAAGGAGAGGTTAGATAATCTAATTGCGCGCCAATTGGGAGAAATCCTTATCGAAAAGCCCCCTCTTTCCTGGGAACGACCTGATTGTTAAATATTGTGAGTTATAGTATTAATGATGAATAAGTTCGTGTTAATTAAAGATGAAATTGATAGTTCCATTGTGTGGGTATTATTAGTGTTAGTAGAAATCGACATTTATTTCGATAATAATTAATGTCTGGAGGTTATATTGACCAATCGGGTAATTCACCGGATAAATGAGCAATTAATTGCTATTAATTCACATGCTTATAACTATGTGTTCACATGTGTGTACTATTGATTCACATGATTTACTATTAGGGGAGTTGGTGCAAGATTGATAATACTTGCATGACTAAATTAAAAATGGAGGTATAGATGAAGGTACTATACTGTAATTAGTTTTTTCACATGATTATACTATTAAGTCACATGAATGAACTATTAATTCACATTATTTACTATTAGGGGAGGTGGTGCAAGTTTGATAATACTTGCAGGACTAAATAAAAAATGAAGAAAAAGAGGAATGTATTATATTGTAATATTTCGAGTCCCAAAACGTGCAATTATCGAAACTATATTTTCCTATAAATAGAAGCTCATTTTTCCTTCATTCTCACCAATTCACTAAGACTCACAAGAGCATTTATAGAGAGAGAAGCTTTAGAGAGAAAGTAGAAGAGAAGTCTGCTACCTCACTATTCCAGTATTCAGTCTTATTCTGAGGTAATGGATATAATTTTATTCGATATTCATAGGAATAATATTTTCTTTCATACTTTGTAGTATGTGAGTAATATTATTTCGTCTTGTATTCCTGATTATACCATCATTCGGTTAAAGTATTGCTTCTATATTCTAAGAAATTAGTAGAATATTCAGAAATTTGCGTTTCATCCAGCATCTTTTCTTGGAAATATTATTTTGAGCTTTCTTGATAATTATTGAACTTTTCATGCCGGAGTAGTATTCACGAGGTACTATTCACGGGTTACTATTCACCCAATTACTATTCACCCGATTATTATTCACTCAGGTATTTGGGACACTTTTTATATCAGGGTACTATTCACGAGGTACTATTCCCGAAGTACTATTCACAGGGTACTATTCACCCGAAAAATATATTTCTTTTCTATCCAAATTATGTTTGATACATGAAAATTATTCTTGTATTTTACTCCACAAAGCAGTATCATGTTGACAATTTGGACATTATTGAATTATGGATAAATTAAGTTATAAATCTTTCAAAATTTATCCTTGAACTTGTTTTATTTAAATCTTATATCATTGTCATCATCCTCATGTTTATATTATGTTGAAAGTCATCCGTGGCCTGTAGTGCATAGATGGACTTGGTATGATTATGACCAGGGATTATTCAGTATAATCATGACCGTAATGTTACAAATGATGTGGTAAAAGTCCTCATTGGCCCGTAGTGCATTGATGGACAGTTGTTGGCATGATCATGACCATTGATGAATACACGAATATCATTGGCCCGAAGGGCATGGATAATTTGTGGTCGTGATACTAAAGAATATCCTTGGTCGTAGTGTAGGGGTAATTCGATGATGTGGATTATTTATTAAGCTGAGTCTCAGCGATAAAAGTGATGAAAAATATTTTAAATCATAGAAGATAGTAGATTTTATGCTCTACTTGACTCTTCTAATGGATTGCTTTTTCCGCTGCAGTTAAACTTAATGTTTGTTATATTTTATCAGTTTAACACTGTTGAAGGCTAACGATAAATTATTCTGCATTATCTTAGTCATAATATTTCTTACTGGGCTAGTTGAGCTCACCCTTTGGCTTTCATTGTTCTCTTCAGGAAATGAGAACGTAGCTGGGACTAGTCGAGGAACGGTGTGACGGTCCAGATGATAGCATTAGTAGTCCTCACTATTCTATGAAATAGTGTGATAATAAATGTAATGAGGACTCCATTGAGTGTGGATATTGTCTAGATGACAATATTCTTATTAAAACTCTAAGATTATGTTTTGTCGTATTTTACACGACTGTTGTATAATTAAGTTGTATTTTGAACCATATATTTGGCGACTCAAGATGGGTGATGTATACCTATTTTGGGGGCGTCACATTTTCTCTCTATATTGTCGAGCGTATTTTTGTTAGTATTTAGATACTTTGAGAGTTGCTATTCAGTGCAAGTTTCCTTCGACTTTACATCCGATATTCCGATCAGAAATACTGTTATTTTGAGGTAAGGGATGTTATTTTCTTCTTAATGATGTTATTCTTCCAATATCATTATACCGAAATATTGGTATGGATTTTATTGTGGAATTTCTACCTTTTTGTATCAGAGTTACTATTCACGTATATGGCACTATACACGTATACGACACTATTCACGAATATTGTGACACCCCCAAATCCGGGTACTTCATTTACACTGAATTTGGTGCTCACTTATCAAAAACTATTATATCTAACTACCCATAATAAAGGATAAAACATTAAATAAATGACTTAAACAATAATCTATCCCATAATGGGTTACATCATAATCTCAAAATAAATCTCAGGTAATCTAACCTTAAAATTATTACATTAGTTTGCGGAATACTTTATAAAATAAAACAAATCTTAAAACTTTAAGCATTTAAATAAACTTTAAACAATTCTTCATCACTTAGACATCTTGTCCTTTCCCTTGGTAGTAGATGGATCATCACCTCTTTCAACTTTAGCTGCATTGCTTAATTCAAGAGTGAGCAAACAATTGTTCACTGACATAAAGATAGTATAATAACAACATGAGGGTGAACAACGAATACTGAATGATAAAGAACTTGTTCTACGAATCAAAATAGAAAACAAGTTCGAACTTTAATTATCTAAGGGTCTTATGACCACGAACTATGTCCATGGTGTTTAGGTATTATTACCTTAACCTCAACAGTCATGAGACTATACAGACTCTTCTTAACATACTCAGGGGGATCAGCCCTTTGTACCATGTATTGTGCACAAACATATAAACGTTACAAGTACAAAATCCCCTATGTTAGGGTTGTTCGTCTCAGTTTGGATTTAGAATTTCCGCAGTAAAGAAAGTTTAGTTTAGAACTAGATTATCAGTGTTTTCTAGAATTTTAGAACACTATTCGAATATAGATTAATTCAATCAATAAAGATTTGCTTACTACTTGAAGATTTAATACAACGATAAAGCTTTGAACAAGTTTATCCAAGTCAAAGATTGAATAACAATAATATATAATTGAGTAAACATGGTATACATGCAAGGTGCTATAGGATAGTTAAAACAATCTACCTTGAATTAATGTATTAGAACAATATATCCTTTGAATAATAATTAGGAATCTAAATCTCACTTAATGTAATGAATTAGGTTATATAACCTTGAACAAACATATGCAAAATAGGTTAAGCTTGCTCATCTTCGTAAAGAATGTTAGGAACTTGCACAATATAAATTTAGGAATGGGAACTTGCGTTCAATACGAAAAGAATGAAGTTAGAAAACTTTGTTCAATGTAAAGAGTTAAGATTTAAGAACTTGCTCAATAATAACAAGGTAGAGTTAGAAAACTTGCATAACCATAACAAACTAACTCAATGAAAGTATGGAGTTAGAAGACTTGCCTTGATTGTAAGCTACACAAATGAAATAATCTCCAATTATCCTACACATATCATCGAAATCGCAACAACAATTAATTGTATGAATATTAGCTTTAGGGTTTAAACCATCATTTAGGTCATAACCCTAACCTCGCACCTAACCATTTAGGTTAACATACTTAACGATTCTGAAATTACACATTGATCAACATAACTTAGTCGTTCAACTCTATCTTTCGAAAACATCTCAATTGGTTTCATTTTATAAATTATTTAAATAACTATTTCAAATATTTGTATTTCGTATTTCAACACATTAACATCTGTTATTATAGTTTATAACATGTTTTAATATCATTAACATACACACTAAACTAACACAAGTCCCGAAAAATCGACTGCAAACAAGGCACCACACTGTCTCGATTCAGGTGTGGTATGCAATTTGTTTGATTTGTTCAGACAGACGCAGAGACTCAAGAGCAAATGAAGCGAAAGCCGTTTTTAGCTCAACTAATACGAATTTCACCCACCAAACAGTTAAATTAACATCTACAATTGGTACAGACTATTACAAACATGATTGTTAACATTTACAACCAATTAACATAATTTATCATCAACTAAAACTAGTTTAATTTCTCAAAATTCCATGTTTTCATATAAAACTCTATTTTTGAACTTCTTACACAAAAATCATCACTGACATCTCAAAACTTGGCCAAAACACTTAATTCAAATTACATTATGCTCGTATCTCAATGAACTACCATATGCAAGCGTCAATTTACAATTTTAAACACAAATTGACCACTAAAATTGGTACTTTCTAAGGCCATAACATATGAACATAAACACTGTTATTTTCGTTTTCTTCCTACATCCAATTTCTCACAATTTGATAACTGATCCAACATTCATACAAGATGATTACAGATTCTACAACTAAATCCACACCATATACACAACGTATGAGCCATAAATCCACAAAATTAATTTACAGAGAATAGAAAATCACAAGTCTGAGAATTAGAATTAGTTATACCTTAATCTTTGATTATTGGCTAACAAAAGATGACAACAAGGTTTAGCAATCCTCTTCTTCCTCTTGAAATCTCAGAACAATATCTCAAGCTCTCATTCTCAATCTCCTCTGAAATTCTCTCTTCCTCTGCTTTTCTATGCTAACAAGCCTAAGGAAAAAAATAAGACTCGTATGCCATATAACTGGCCTCTCCCACGTTCCTTACGTTAGAAAAATAAAAAGTCTGCGCCAGTTGAATAAGCCAAAGGCCACAAGGCCTTGTTTGGCTACCACATATTTTCCCTAAACCAATTTATTTTTATATTATTTATATTACATAGTTTCCAATTGTCACACATATAACCATTTTAACAATTTATATTAATAATAATAAAAATCTTATTATCATTACACTTATAATTTAATAAATAATTATATATCCAATTTAATTAATAAATTAGACATGCCACTTTATTTATTTTATTTATTTCCATTAAATTAAATAATTCATTTAATTTAATTATTTTCTTAAGTATTGATTTAATTTAATTATTTCTTAAATTAAATCCTTCAATAAAATTATCATTACTCGATTCAATTAACATTAATTAATTTAGCTACTAAAATTAATTCATGACAATTCATCAAATATTTATTTTCCTCAATAAATAAATTATTTAAAATATTTATTTAATTCCATAAATATTTAAATTAAATTACAAATTTCTCGATCGTTACATCCTTCCCTCCTTAAAAGGATTTTGTCCCCAGAATCACAACTCGAAAAATTCATTCATTACATTCTTCCATCCTTAACAAGATTTTGTCCCCAGAATCACTATACAAAATCAAGCAAACAACTGAGGATAATTCATCATCATAACATTTTCAAGTTCCCACGTAGCTTCCTCAGCATTGTGGTTCCTCCAGACTACCTTAACAGAAGGTATCACCTTATTCCTCAAGATTGCTTCTTTTTCTCACAACAATTTGAATAGGGACTTCTTCATATGTTAAGTCTTTCTCAAACTGTATGGGCTCATATTCTATAACATGCCTATAATCAGGCTTATATGGTCTCAATACTGAGATGTGGAAAACATTATGGATATGCATTAACTCTTGAGGTAAGGCTACCTCGTACGCCACTTCGCCAACCCGTCGAAGTACTTCGAAAGGACCTATAAACCTAGGGCTTAATTTCCCTTTCTTGCCAAATCGAATTTTCCCCTTCCAGGGAGATACTTTCAAGAAAACATAACTACCAACATCGAATTCCCGATTTTTTCTGCAGCCGATAGGCATATTTCTTACATTCATCTTGTGCAGCTATCAATCTTGCTCGAATCACCTTGATGATTGTTGCACCAACTCTGGACCCAATAGCTGAAGTTCTCCTACCTCATCCCAGCATAACGGAGTTCTGCATTTTTCTTCCGTATAACGCTTCGTAAGGCGGCATGCCAATACTCGCGTGATAACTATTATTATATAAAAATTCAACCAACGGTAAATGATCTTCCTTATTTTCCTTGAAATCAATAATACATGCTCTGAGCATATCTTCTAGTGTTTGGATGGTTCTCTCGCTTTGTCCGTCGGTTTGAGGATGGTATGTTGTGCTCATTCTCAGCTGTGTTCCCAAATATTCTTGCAATCGTTTCCAGAAATTTGATGTGAAACGTGAATCTCTGTCTGATACAATGGACACAGGTACACCGTGTCTTGACACAATTTCCTTCACGTACAGTTTTGCTAACTGATCTAGGGTAAATCGAATCTTGATCGGCAAAAAGTGTGCCGACTTCATCAATCGATCAACAATAACCCAAACGCCGTCATAACCTTGCTGAGTCGTTGGAAGTCCTACCACAAAATCCATTGTGATATGCTCCCATTTCCATTCTGGTATCTCTAACGGTTGTAACAATCCGCTTGGCCTTTGATGTTCAGCTTTAACTTTCTGACACGTTAAGCATTTCGCCGCACACTTAGCCACATCCCTCTTCATATTCGGCGACCAAAAATGATGTCTTAGATCCTAGTACATCTTCGTACTTCCAGGGTGAATTGAATATCTTGAGTTGTGAGCTTCACTCATAATTTCTTCTTTAATTTCTAGTACTTGCGGTACTCAAATTCTCCCTTCGAAGCGAAGTAACCCTTCCGAATCGATTTTGAATTTGATTTCCTCACCTTCGACTATTTTCTGTTTTATCTTGTCGCAGTCTTCATCCTAAAGTTGTGCATTCTTCACTTTATCTACCAATGTTGAATTGTTTCCCACCTGGAACAACTTTTCATCTGATTTTGTTGGATATTTAATTTACAACTCCATTTTAGCCATTTCCTACACCAACTTATCCTGAGCAGTCAACAACATTAACTTCTATCGTCCCTTCCTACTTAAGGCATTAGCAACAACATTTGCCTTTCTAGGATGATAGAAAATCTCGCAATCATAATCTTTGATTAGTTCCAACCATCTTCTTTGTCGCATGTTTAAGTCTTTTTGTGTAAAGATATACTTCAGACTTTTATGGTCAGTATATATCTCACAGCTCTCTCCGTAAAGATAATGTCTCCAAATCTTCAAGGCAAACACTACCGCAACCAACTCTAAGTCATGAGTCGGATACCCCTTTTCATAATCTTTTAATAGACGTGATGCATACGCAATAACTCTGTCGTTCTGCATAAGCACAGAGCCTAGTCCTTTATGTGATGCGTTACTATACACCACAAAATTTCATGTATCATCAGGCAATGACAACACAGGTGCTGAGCTCAATCTCTTCTTCAATTCGTGAAAAATTTCCTCACACTTCTCCGTCCAAACAAACTTAACCGTCTTCCTGGTTAAATTCGTCAACGGGGTCGCGATTTTGGAAAAGTCTTGAATAAAACGCATATATTAACCTACCAACCCTAAGAAACTCCTTATCTCTGACAGTGTTTTTACCTGATCCCAGTTTACTACAGCTTTAAATTTTGGTGTATCTACCAAAATTCCGTCTTTATTAATAACATACCTGAGAAACTGTACATGTTCCATCCAAAACTCACATTTTGAAAATTTTGTGTACAACTTCTCCTCTCTCAATGTCCACAATGTTGCTTTTAAGTGTTCAACATGTTCTTCCTTAGTCTTAGAATACACCAAGATATCGTCAATAAACACTACCACAAATTTATCTAAGAATGGTTTAAACACCCTGCTCATCGAATCCATGAACGCTGCAGGTGCATTGGTTAAACCAAATGACATAACCAGAAACTCATAATGACCATACCGAGTTCTGAATGCCATCTTCGGTACGTCTTCTGGCCTCACCTTCAACTGATGATAACCACTCCTTAAGTCTATCTTTGGAAAATATCTCGCCCCCTTAAGTTGATCAAACAGGTCATCGATTCTTGGTAATGGATACTTATTTTTAATCGTAACCTTATTCAATTCTCGATAGTCAATGTAAAGCCGTATCGATCCATCCTTCTTCTTAACAAATAACACTGGCGCTCCCCATGGCGATACGCTCGGCTGGATATACTTCTTGTCGAGCAATTCATGCAGTTGCACCATCAACTCTTTCATCTCTACCGGGGCCATTCTGTATGGTGCCTTAGATATTGGGCCTGTTCCTGGTACTAGATCAATCACGAACGCAATTTGTCGATCTGGCGGAAGACCCGACAAATCGTCTGGAAATACGTCTGCAAAATCTCTTATGATCGGTATCTCTTCTAACTTCGCACTTTTCTTTTGTGTATCAACTATCTAGGATAAGTATCCTACACATCCTTGTCTTAACAACTTCTTGGCTTGCATCACCGTCAGACAACTTATTTGTCGAGGTGATTTGCTGCCATAGAACATAACTTTTGACTGAGTCATAAGGTTAACACATTTTCTTTGGCAATCAATCACTGCTCCGTGATTGAATAACCAATCCATTCCCAGTATAACATAAAACTACCCCAGTCTAATTGGTATCAAGTCTACCCTCATCTCTTCACCCTTTGTAAAGACTTTACAATTCTTATATACAAATCTAACAGGAATCACTTCCTTATTCGCAATCTCTATACTTGAGGGAAATTCTAGTTCTTCCTGGGGAAAATCTAAGTTCTGAGAAAATTCATTGGATATAAATGAACAAGTAGCACTCGAATCAAACAGCACATAAGCATTAATAACATTAATCAGAATGATACCTGACACTATATCCTTAGACTGAACAGCATCTTGCATGGTCATATTGAAAGTTCTCGCAGTAGTGGCATTGACCGAAATGGGTCCAAATGATGATCAATGCACCACCACCATTGTTGTTTCCTTTTCCTCCACTCGCACTCCCCGTTGGCTTTTTAGGACAATCACGAGCCATGTGATCCATCGAACCGCAGGTAAAACATGCTCCTTCCTTCGAAGTAAAATAGTTCAGTGCAATGTGTCCCTCCTGACCACAGTTGAAACACACCCGCTTTCCCTTCAAACATACCCCAGTATGGTTCTTTCCACAAGTAGCACAAGCTTCAAACTTTTTCTTCTGCTTACTTCCCTGTTGTCCTCCCGTAGACGAATTCTAGTTCCATTTCCTCTTCTGATGGTTACTTTCAACATTACTTCCACCAGCCTTATTCTCGTTATCATTCTTCCTCTTCTTCTGATCTTGGTTATACTTGGTCAAGGCATCGCTTCCACCTTCCGCGATAATTGCCTTTTCCAAAGACAAACCAAGAAATGTATTTAACTGGAACATTGAAACCTTGCTATACAGCCAGGGTTTCAATCCTTGTTCAAACCTTCTCGCCTTACGCTCATCCGTATTGACTTGATATGTGGCAAAACCTTGACAACTCGTTAAACTTCGCAACATATTCTGGCATTATCATAGTTCCTTGCTTAAGTTCAAGAAATTGCACCTCCAACTGGTTCTGAGAACTCCCTGGAAAGTACATTTCAAAGAACATCTCCTTAAATCTATCACATGCTACCACTCCTTGTCCTCCACGAACTTTATTTGCTTGCCACCAGTAGCTAGCTTCAGACTTCAGCATGAACATTGCAAATGCATTCTTCTGATCTTTATTAACCCTAGCAACGTCGAACACCTTCTCCATTTCCATGATCCAGGTTTGGGCTTCCACTGGATTTATAGACCCTTGAAACTCCAGTGGTCCGACCGCTTTGAACTCCTTGAAAGTCGTAACTTGAGCTTGCGGTTGATTTATAACTACTCCCGTCAACAAAGCTACCAACTGCTGAACTGGATTAACGTTGGTCTCATTGTTATTGTTAGTAGACCCCTCAGGAGGTACTTGCTGACGTGGTTGTCTTCTTCTAGGCGGCATTTTCTGTTAAAATATACGCTTATTAGTTCACTACTCAACTTCTTGGGTATTTAAATTTTAACTTAAACATTCCAAGATTAAAGCTATAACATATAACATTCCAAATAAACTCTAATATTTTATTCATTCATAAAGTTTTAAACATACTAAAGATAGCATATCTGCTATAAACATCCACTTTTCTGAACTAAACCAGTTTCAGGATTACCTACTCATACTATCCCTTTATTCATCTCAAAATAAGGGATTCACAATTTATTTACTCGCATAATTAACCACATATTATTATCACTCTTATTTTCTATCTATTCATATTAAGACGTCGTATGGCCTCTCGACGTTCCTCTTCCATGATGTGATATGCCGTCCTACGATCCATCACGAACCATGACGAGTCTTCAAATTGAGGTGGGTAATAATGGACTCGATCCTGGGCCCTATCAATCGCCGAATTAAAAGCACAATCCATCTCCTTCATCTTGGCTTTCTTCACTTGGACCTTAGCCTCAGCCCGGTCTGCATATTGAGTCGCCTTCATACAAGCATCCTCTGCTCTAGCACACTTAGCTGATTCCTCTTTGAAGTCATCTTTCATCTTCACCATGTCAGTCTTCATCTTCTCGTTCACTGCCAATATGTCTTCATGCTGACCCTTGGTATGAACTAGATCCCACTCCGTGTTTCCAAGTTTTGAGTCAAGTTCCTAAATCTCTATCTCCTTCTGTTCCAATACAACGTGATGCATCTCTACCATCTCCTTCAGCTCCTCAACATTATCCTGTAACTCTATGTTACGGTCATACAGAGCATCATACATCTCAGCCGATACGGAGTTTGGTGGAAACTCCTCAGGATCCTCCTCATCATCATCCTCCTCAGGACTATCCTCCTCGGGATCGGTCATAGGTTCATCCTCTTGGATCAACTGTTCCCGCACTACGTGAATATCCCGGGATTCATCATCTCTAGATACCTGAGGTATCACCTCTCTGGCTGGACTGGATCCTCCTTCGTTAGACATCCTGACAACAAAATATTTTAAGTTTTACTTACCAGTTTTCGCTACTCGCGAGCACATAAGTTATTATCACATAACACATAATGTCTTTTATTATTCAGTTTCAATGGATGCCTTAATCAATTCCTTAAAACCCGATAAGAGTTAATCACTTCTATGTTTTCTGACTTCTTAAAGGCTACTTCCTAAGGTTTTCCCCACCTTAACCTCAACAGTCATGAGACTGTACAAACTCTTCTTAACGTACTCAGGGGGATCAGCCCTTTGTACCATGTATTGTGCACAAACATCTAAACGTTACACGTACAAAATCCCCTATGTTAGGGTTGTTCGTCTTAGTTTGGATTTAGAATTTCCGCACTAAGGAAAGTTTAGTTTGGAACTAGCTTATCAGTGTTTTCTAGAATTGTAGAACACTATTCGAATATAGATTAATTCAATCAATAAATATTTTCTTACTTCTTGAAGATTTAATACAACGATAAAGCTTTGAACAAGTTTATCTAAGTCAAAATTGAATAACAATAATATATAATCGAGTAAACATGGTATACATGCAAGTTGCTATAGAAGAGTTAAAACAATCTTCCTTGAATCAATGTATTAGAACAATATAAGCTTTAAATAATAATTAGGAATCTAAATGTCACTTAATGTAACGAATTAGGTTACATAAGCTTGAACAAATATATGCAAAATAGGTTAAGCTTGCTCATCTTCGTAAAGAATGTTAGGAACTTGCACAATAATAATTTAGGAATAGGAACTTTCATTCAATACGAAAAGAATGAAGTTAGAAAACTTTGCTCAATGTAAAGAGTTAAGATTTAAGAACTTGCTCAATAATAACAAGGTAGAGTTAGAAAACATGCATAACCATAACAAACTAACTCAATGAAAGTATGGAGTTAGAAGACTTGCCTTGATTGTAAGCTACACAAATGAAATAATCTCCAATTACCCTACACATATCATCGAAATCGCAACAACAATTAATTGTATGAATACTAGCTTTAAGGTTTAAACCATCATTTAGGTCATAACCCTAACCTCGCACCTAACCATTTAGGTTAACATACTTAACGCTTCTGAAATTACACATTGATCAACATAACTTAGTCGTTCAACTCTATCTTTCGAAAACATCTCAATTGGCTTCATTTTATAACTTATTTAAATAATTATTTCAAATCTTTGTATTTTGCATTTCAACACATTAACATCTGTTATTGTAGTTTATAACATGTTTTAACAACATTAACATACACACTAAACTAACAGAAGTCCGAAAAGCCCGATCCGCAAAGCAAGCGCACTTAATCGTCTCGATTCAAGGTGTGGCACAAATTGCCGCACACTACACTCTTGGGAGGCAAGCTGCGCACTGTTTTTTGTTGTTTGGCACCTGCCAAGCAATTGCTACTTTGGTTATGATAGACGTAGAGACTCAAGAGTGAGCGAAGAGCCGTTTTTAGCCCAACTAACACGAATTTCACCCACCAAACAGTGAAATTAACATCTACAATTGGTACAGACTATTACAAACATGATTGCTAACATTTACAACCAATTAACACAATTTATCATCAACTAAAACTAGCTTAATTTCTCAAAATTCCATGTTTTCATATAAAACTCCATTTTTGAACTTTTTACACAAAAATCATCACTGACATCTCAAAACTTGGCCAAAACACTTAATTCAAATTACATTATGCTCGTATATCAATGAACTACCATATGCAAGCGTCAATTTACAGTTTTAAACACAAATTGACCACTAAAATTGGTACTTTCTAAGGCCATAACATATGAACATAAACACTGTTATTTTCGTTTTCTTCCTATATCCAATTTCTCACAATTTAATAACCGATCCAACATGTATACAAGATGACAACAGATTCTACAACTTAATCCACACCATATACACAACGTATGAGCCACAAATCCACAAAATTAATTTACAGAGAATAGAAAATCCCAAGTCTGAGAATTAGAATTAGTTATACCTTAATCTTTGATTATTGGCTAGCAAAAGATGACAACAAGGTTTAGCAATCCTCTTCTTCCTCTTGAAATCTCAAAACAATCTCTCAAGCTCTCACGCTCAATCTCCTTTGAAATTCTCTCTTCCTCTGCTTTTCTATGCTAATGCTTCTAAGGAAAAAAAAATAAGACGCCAGATGCCATATAACCGGCCTCTCCCACGTTCCTTACGTTAGAAAAAAAAAAGTAAAAATCAGGTTGAATTAGCCAAAGGCCACAAGGCCTTGTTTGGCTACCACATATTTTCCCTAAACCAATTTATTTTTATATTATTTATATAACATAGTTTACAATTGTCACACATGTAACCATTTTAACAATTTATACTAATAATAATAATAATAAAATCTTATTATCATTACACTTATAATTTAATAAATAATTATATATCCAATTTAATTAATAAATTAGACACGCCACTTTATTTATTTTATTTATTTCCATTAAATTAAACAATTCATTTAATTTAATTATTTTCTTAAATATTGATTTAATTTAATTATTTCTTAAATTAAATCCTTCAATAAAATTATCATTTCTCGATTCAATTAACATTAATTAATTTAGCTACTAAATGAATTCATAACAATTCATCAAATATTTATTTTCCTCAATAAATAAATTATTTAAAATATTTATTTAATTCCAAAAATATTTAAATTAAATTACAAATTTCTTGATCGTTACAAATACGACACTATTCACAGAAAAAATGAAAGTTTCTGTTCTTTGTCCAAGTTGTCTATTATGGTTACTATATTTAATTGTATCCATGTTTTGATCTTTATTTGTGAATTCTGCTTCACAATTGGTTATTATGGAGTATTATTGAACTTGGATAAACTGTAATACAAATCCCTAATATTCGTTCTTTTATCTCACTGAATTCATTATCTTTAAGATATTTTTCATCATCCTCAGTCCTAAATGATGATACAAATAAATATCTTTGGCCTGTAGTGCAAAGATGAATGATGAATATCTTTGGCCCGTAGTACAAAGATGAACAGGTGTTGAGATGAACATGACTAACTGGTGATACAAATGAATATCTTTGGCCTGTAGTGCAAAGATAAATAATTGATTCAAGATGTATATTGATTGATGTTACAGGGATAAAATATTCATGATGGATTTTTAAATCTTAGAAGATAGTAGAATTCTTTCTCTACTTGACTCTTCTAATGGATTGTTGTTTTCGCTGCAGTTGTTGATCTAAAACTTGTTGTCTATTATATTTTATTAGATTTTTTTCCCTGTTGAAGACTAATGATAATTTTTTATATATTATCTTAGTCATAATATTCTTTACTGGGCTAGTTGAGCTCACCCTTTTCCTTTTTGTTCCATTGTTCTTCTCAGGAGGAGAGAATTTAGTAGGAACTAGCCGCGGTATGGAGTGATGATTCAAGATAGTTGTTTTAGTAGTCCTCACTATTTTGAAAAATAGTGTATCAATAATTGTAATGAGGACTCCTTTTGAGTTTGTATACTGACTATTAAACAATATTTGTATTCAAACTCACAGTATATGTGTTGTCGTATTTTGCACGCATACAATCAGACATCAAGTTGTATTTGTTTCGTACTCATGTATTTGGCGACTTAGAATGGGTGATGTGTACCTATTTTGGGGGAGTCGCAGTTGATATCAAAGCTTAGGGATATGATCATTGGCTGAGATGTGAGACAAGAACTAGGAGGGGAGAAACGGGGAATTCCTTCGCTAGTATGACCTGATTAAGTTTATTTGGTAAGTCAGAGTATAGGGATAATATGTGACATGTCAATTAACCCTTGTTTTGTGGTAGTATTTGAGAATGGCAGCTGGAAATATTAATAATGGAGTGAATACGACCGTGGAGACACCTTTAATCACCACCTAGGGGAACGTGCAACATGAATGCAATATTCCTCCTATAAACAACACTACCGAACAAATGATGAATGATGGGATGTTTAGAAGCTTTTTACAGTTCATGCAAAACCAGACGAGGGAGACTCGTGTACAAAATACGGGTGGAAATGATAGCAATGCACGGCTTGTCACAGCCAAGCAGTTCAAAGAGTTGGGACCACCAGAATTTGTGGGAAAGCCGGATCCGATTAAGGCAGAAATGTGGGTCAAACAAATTACCAAGATATTCGATGTCTTGGGATGCGCGGAGGAACACAAGGTTCCATTCGTCACCTTTATGTTCCGTGGTGAGGCAGATTATTGGTGGGAATCTGTGAAGCGTACACAGCCTACCGCACTCAACATGTCTTGGAAAACGTTTCAGAAACTGTTTAATGACAAGTACTTTCCTGAAAGTATTCATCATATGAAGGAGGTAGATTTTATCAGACTGGAACAAAACAACATGACGGTGTCCCAGTATGAGGCGAAGTTCACAGGATTATCCAAGTTTGTACCTCATTTGGTAGAGAATGAGGAACGAATGACGAGGATGTTCCTGAGAGGTCTAAAACCCGAGATTCGGTAATATCTTATCTCTCATAAATTTTCTTTATATTCAGATGTTGTAAACAGGGCTCAATTATTAGAGCGAGATAATGAGTATGTTCAACCAAGGGACCACAACCAGGGTCATACCAGTGGCGGCTGTGACGCCCCCAAAATAGGTAAACATCACCTATTCTGAGTCGCCAAATATATGGTACAGAATATAAATACAACTTTAAATATACAACATGAGTTGTGAGTTTTAATACAAATATTATCTTCTAGACAGTATTCAAAGTCAATATAAGTCCTCAGTACATTTATTATCACACTATTTCATAGAATAGTGAGGACTACTAATGCTATCATCTGGATCGTCACTCCATTCCCCGACTAGTCCCTGTTACGTTCTCATTTCCTGAAGAGAACAATGAAAGCAAAAGGGTGAGCTCAACTAGCCCAGTAAGAAATATTATGACTAAGATAATGCAGAATAAATTATCATTAGCCTTCAACAGTGTTAAACTGATAAAATATAACAAAAATCAAGTTTAACTGCAGCGGAAGAAGAAATCCATTAGAAAAGTCAAGTAGAGAATAAAATCTACTATCTTCTATGATTTAAAAGGTTTTTCATTACTTTTATTGCTGAGACTCAGCTTAATAAATAATCCACATCATCCCCCAGACTACTACTTAGGATATTCATTAGTATCACGACCACAAATTATCCATGCACTACGGGCCAAGGATATTCGTGTATTCATCAATGGTCATGATCATGCCAACAATTGTACATCAATGCACTACGGCCAATGAAGACTTTTACCACATCATTTGTAACATTATGGTAATGATTATACCGAATAATCCCTGGTCATAATCATACCAAGTCCATCTATGCACTACAGGCCAGAGATGACTTTCAACATAAAATAAACATGAGGATGATGACAATGATATAAGAATTCAATAAAACAAGTTCAAGAATTAATTTATCCAATAACGTCCAAATTGCCAACATGATACTTCTTTGTGGAGTAAAATTCAAGAGTCACTAGGCATGCGATAGACCACACAGACAGGTTATTCGAAGACACTTGAAGTGTTGATCATCATAGAGTACAATAGGCTGATCACCTAGAAGTGCTCGTAAGTAAAGACGGGTGGATGGCCTTAGTGCCGGATATCCTTTTCAAGTATAAAAATGAAAAGAGTATGTTCATGGTTTATTGACCGGTTCATCATTCCTAAGCCATTATATATATATACTTTGGAATGGCTGTTATGAGAGGTACTAGTTAAATGTTTCGTAGTGCTTCATAGATAATTATTTAGATATGGAATTAAAGAATGTAATTGTTAGAGTGATATTCATATGATTCCTTGTTAAGACTTGTTGAGCTAGTTATGCTCATTCTTGGTTGAACCATATGTTTGTACCTAAAGCCGAATGAACCGAGAGTTCTATGAGAGATAAAGGCAAGGCTAAGATGGACAATTAATCGTCCTATAATAGGCTAGTATATTTGTATGTGATATACTTATGAAGAACAACGAATGTACTTGGTTATGAATCTAGGAAAGGATTTATTATAAATGTAATACAAAGATAGTAATTGCACTCATTTTGTTGTTATCTCAATGGAATGATTGTATGGATTGTAGTATCGTGGAGCACCATCTATCGGGTTAGAAGATACCCGGATTTGGGGGCGTCACATCCCCTTCTTATGAAATTTTGCCCTCAAAATTAGGGTACGTACCTGGTATGTGGAAGAGGTAAGGATACCTTGATTTCATTTCAGATTCTAACTCCCAAGTCATTTCCTCAACATCGTGGTTTCTCCACAAAATTTTAACTTGAGGTATAACCTTGGAGCGTAAAATATGTTCCTTCTTATCCAAGTTTTGAACATGAACCTCTTCATACATCAAATCTTCCGCTATTTCATCCGGTTCTAACTCAATAATGTGGTTCGGGTTTTCCACATATTTACGTAACATGGATATGTGAAAAACGTTATGAACACGAGACATACTTGGCGGTAAAGTGAGTCTATAGGCCACCGTTCCTACTCGATCTAGGATTAAAAATGGGCGGATTAATCGAGGATTGAGCTTTCCTCTCTTTCCAAATCTCGTAACTCCTTTCCATGGAGCAACACGTAACAACACATGATCTCCTATATCGAATTCCACGTCCTTTCGATGAAGATCAGCATAACTCTTTTGTCGATCTTGTGAAGTTTTTATATGTTGTCGGATCATTTGAATCTTTTCCGTAGTCATACGTACCAACTCCAGTCCCAACAACGTTGCTTCACCTACCTCATCCCAGTATACTGGAGAATGACTCTTTCTTCCATACAATGCCTCAAATGGAGCCATGCCAATACTTGTTTGATAACTGTTGTTGTAGGAAAACTCCACCAATGGTAAGAACTTGTCCCAACTTCCCTTGAAGTCAAGGACACATAGTCTTAATAAATCTTACAGAGTATGAATAATCCTCTCTGATTTTCCGTCCGTCTAAGGATGATATGCCGAACTAAATCGTAAGTCCGTGCCCATAGCTTTTTGCAAAATAACCCAAAATCGTGAAGTGAATCTTGGGTCTCGATCAGAAACTATGGATACTGGCATACCATGCAATCTTATAACCTCGTTTATGTACATACGAGCAAGACATTCAAGTGTATAAGTTTCTCGTATAGGTAAGAAGTGAGCAGACTTGGTCAATCTATCAACAATGACCCAAATTGCATCTATGCCTTGAGAAACCTTGGGAAGACTAGTAACGAAATCCATGGAAATGTGCTCCCACTTCTATTCTGGAATTTCAAGTGGTTGCAATGGACCTTTTGGTACTTGATGCTCCGCCTTGACTCGTTGACACGTTAAACACCTTGAGATAAACAGCACTATCTCTCTCTTCATATTGCCCAACCAAAATGTATGTTAAAGATCATGATACATTTGGGTACTCCCAGGATGGATTGCAAACGGTGTGTTGTGTGCCTCCATCATGATTTTATATTTTAAATCAGGATCATTAGGAATAAAAAGTCTGGAGTTGACTCGAAGTATTCCTTCTTCATCGATTCTTGCTTCCGGCATAACACCTTCTTGTACTTTCTTCCTCATACGCATCAGCTCCAGGTCTGCAGCTTGAGCAGCTTTAACTTTATCGATTAAAGTCGGTTCTACTCGTATATTTTCCATCATCACATGGGTCCCTGGAGTCTTTAACTCTATCTCTATCCTTTGCAAGTCACACAAAATGGGCCTTTGCGTTGACAATATCGCACTCGTACTTGCATATGATCTTCTACTCAATGCGTCAGCTACCACATTCGCTTTTCTAGGATGGAATTGGATGGTATGATCATAATCTTTCAACAGTTCAAGCCAACATCGTTGTCGCATGTTGAGTTCCTTTTGAGTGAAGAAATATTTGAGGCTTTTATGAACGTAAAGATCTCCACTTTCTCCCCACACAAGTAATGCCTCCATATTTTAAGTGCGAAGACAATAGCTGCCAACTCTAGATTATGAGTAGGATAATTCCTCTCACATTCTTTGAGTTGTCTTGAGGCATAGGCTATAACGTTCCCATGTTGCATGAGAACACATCCCAGTCCTTTGCCCGAAGCATCACTGTAGATGACAAATCCCTCCGAGCCAGATGGTATTGTCAGAATAGGTGATGAAATGAGTCTCCTCTTGAGTTCCTGAAAACTCTTCTCACATTCTTCGCTCCAACCGAACTTTGTATCTTTTCGAGTCAGCTGAGTTAATGGAGTAGGGATTCGAGAAAACCCTTCCACGAATCTCCAATAATAACCAGCTAATCCGAGAAAGCTACATACTTCGTTCACTGATTTAGGTTGCTCCCAACTTTGAATAGCTTCAATCTTTGCCTGGTTAATAGATATTCCATGACTTGATACTACGTGCCCAAGGAATGCTACTTCCTCAAGCCAGAACTCGCATTTCTTCAACTTGGCATAAAGCTTGTTTTCACGAAGCTTTTGGAGTATCAGCCTCAAGTGTTGCTCATGATCTTCACGGCTTTTGAATCCAAAAGACATGACTAATAATTCATAATTCTCGTACCGAGTTTTGAAGGCAGTCTTTGGAATATCTTCAGTTTTAGCCTTCAGCCGATGTTATCCAGAACGAAGATCGATCTTTGAAAAGAATTGTGCTCCTTGCAACTGGTCAAATAGGTCATCAATGCGAGGCAACGGGTACCTATTTTTGATGGTGACATGATTCAACTCCCGATAATCAATACAAAGTCTCATACTTCCATATTTCTTCTTCACGAATAAAATAGGAGCACCCCAAGGAGACGTACTAGGACGAAAGAAACCAATGTCTATCAATTCCTGCAATTGGGTCTTTAACTCCTGAAGTTCAATAGGAGCCATTCAATATGGGACTTTGGAAATGGGTTTTGTATCGGGTTTCAGGTCGATACAAAGTTCAATTTCACGCTCTGGGGGTAGGCCAAGAAGTTCTTCAGGGAATACGTCAGGAAATTTATTAACAATAGGAATATCATTCAAATCTGACGTATTTTTGTTTAAATTTGTGACATGAGCTAAGAAATCTTAACATCTGTTTTTTAAT
Organism: Panax quinquefolius; assembly: GCA_020205615.1. NCBI lineage: Eukaryota > Viridiplantae > Streptophyta > Magnoliopsida > Apiales > Araliaceae > Panax > Panax quinquefolius. The sequence continues at coordinate 85,264,410 of CM035171.1, read as the reverse complement.
ATACGAATAGCTTTATGACTTTAGATGACCATGATTGATTTTAATGGTTTGGTCGCTTGAATTCGCATAATAGGTTGATTAGGAATAAGAAAGCTAACAACCTTACGAAAATAATCAATTTTAGCATGATGAGTAGTTAACCAATCAATCCCTAGAATCACATCAAATGCAAGTATTTTCAATGAAATAAGATTGACAGGTAATGTGAGGGTACCGATTTGAACCAAACAAGACTTATAAACAGTGGATGTAATGAAGGTTTCTCCCAACGGAGTTTCCACAGATAAGTCAAAGTCTAATTTCTCCGGAGTTAAATTTAATCGTTGAGCGCAAGTAGGAGAAATAAAAGAATGGGTAGAACTGGTATCAAATAAGGTATAGACTTCACTAGAGTTTATGATAAGCTTACCCGTGATGACCTCGTTCGGGTTCCTTGCTTTTTGGGAGGTCACAACAAACGCTCTCCTTGAACTACTGGTTTTGACTTGTATGGGATGGTATTTTCTGTCACCGTTCCAACTGGACTTGTCTTCGGTGCACCTTCTCTGCCATAATTATAACACGCTAGGTGACCTTCTCTTCCATAATTATAACACGCTTTGGATGGCATCGCGCAGTTTGGACTGATATGTCCCTCCCCTCCGCATTTGAAGTATATGATAGGTGGTCGTTCTCCTTCCTTAACCACGGGTGTTGATCCTGACGTCTTTCCATCATTGTTGAATCTCCTCTTCTTGAAATGTCCATTCTTATTGTCTTGGCCATGATTACCACCGAAGTGGTTACCATTTCTGTCATGTTGATTCCCTCCACGTTTGTTGTCACCGCTTCAATGACCGTTACCACTGGTATTTTCATTCTGCCGGCTGCTTTCTCTTGGTTGCGTTGACTCGTTATCGCGCTCCAATAACTGATCCCTATTTACAACATCTGAATACAAACACAATTTATGAGAAATAAGATATTGACGTATCTCTGATTTCTAACGTCTTAAAAACATTCGCATCATTCATTCCTCATTATCAACCAAGTGAGACGCAAACCGGGACAACTTAGCAAACTTAGCTTCGTACTGTGACACGGTCATATTGTTCTGCTCCAACTTGATGAACTCTACCTCTTTTATGTGACGAATACTTTCGGGAAAGTACTTGTCGTTTAATAGTTCTTGGAACTTCTCCCAAGACATCTTCAGTGCGGCAGGTTGAGTACGCTTTATCGATTCCCACCAGTAATCTGCCTCTCCTTGCAACATAAAGGTGGCAAAGGGAACCTTTTGCTCCTCGGAGCATCCCAAGACATCAAATATCTTGGTGATCAACTTTATCCATGCTTTCGCCTTAAGTGGTTTTGGCTCTTCAATAAACTCCGGTGGTCCCAACTCCTTGAACTCTTTAGCGGTGACCGTCCGAGAGTTTCCAGTGTTCCCTCCTATATTTTGGATAGGAGCCGCTCTCGCCTGATGTTGCATGAATTTCATAAAGCCTCTGAACATTCCATCATTCATCATTTGGTCAGTGTTGTTGTTTGCATGAGGATTGTCGCCTTCCTGATGCATATTATCCTGATTATTGATATGTGGAGACTCAACGGTCTCCTGTGCTCCATTTCTATTCTCAACATTCTCGGATGTCATTTTCAGATACTGCCACAAAACAAGGATTGGTTATCATATCACATATTATCCCTATACTCTGACCGACCAATTAAATACCAAATAAACTTAGGTAGGTCATACTAGTGAAGGAATTTCCCGTCTCTCCCCTCCTTGTTCTAGTCTCACATCTTAGCAAGGGATCATATCCCAAAGCTTTGATATCAACTGTAACACCCCCAAAATAGGTAAACATCACCTATATTGAGTCGCCAAATACATGGTACAGAATACAAATACAACTTTAAATATAAAACATGAGCTGTGAGTTTTAATACAAATATTGTCTTCTAGACAGTATTCAAACTAAAAATAAGTCCTCAATATATTTATTATCACACTATTTCATAGAATAGTGAGGACTACTAATGCTATCATCTGGACCGTCACTACGTTCCCCGACTAGTCCCTGCTACGTTCTCATTTCCTTAAGACAACAATGAAAGAAAAAGGGTGAGCTCAACTAGCCCAGTAAAAAATATTATGACTAAGATAATGCAGAATAAATTATCATTAGCCTTAAATAGTGTTAAACTGATAAAATATAACAAACATCAAGTTTAACTGCAGCGAAACAAGCAATCTATTAGAAGAGTCAAGTAGAGAATAAAATCTACTATCTTCTATGATTTAAAGGTTTTTCATTACTTTTATCGCTGACACTCAGCTTAATAAATAATCCACATCATCCATGCACTACGGCCAATGATATTCATTAGTATCACGACCACAAATTATCCATGCACTACGGGCCAAGTATATTCGTGTATTCATCAATGGTCATGATCATGCCAATAACTGTACATCAATGCACTACGGCCAATGAGGACTTTTACCACATCATTTATAAGATTACGGTCATGATTATACCGAATAATCCCTGGTCATAATCATACCAAGTCCATCTATGCACTACAGGCCATAGATGACTTTCAACATAAAATAAACATGAGGATGATGACAATGATATAAGAATTCAATAAAACAAGTTCAAGAATTAATTTATCCAATAACGTCCAAATTGTCAACATGATACTTCTTTGTGGAGTAAAATTCAAGAATGCTCAGAAGAATATTTCCATGAAAAGATACTGGATGAAGCGCAAATAGCAAGGATATTCCACTAATTTCATGGAGTATAGAAGTCAAAACTTTAACCAACTAAGTATAATAAAGAATAGAATAACAAAAGAAATCACCAGGCATGCGATAAACCGCAAAGACAGGTTATTCCAACAGAATAATAAATAACGGAACAAGGTTATGCAGAACGCACGCATACGTGATATTCCAATGTAATAATAAATAATGGAACCAGGTCATGCGTAGACGCACAAACAGGATATTCCAACAGAATAATAAACAATGGAACCAGGTCATGTGTAAACGCACAGACAGGATGTTCCAACATAATAATAAAGAATGGAATAACAGAAGAATTTCACCAAGTGTAGGGTATTCGGCGTATACAGGTTATTCCAACAGAATAATAAAGATTGGAATAACAGAAGTTCTCTTCACGAATAAGAAAGAAAGAATACCCCTTACGAGTACAACAAATAATATCCCTTACCGTAAAAGAAGAGTATTTCAACTGGTAGGGCGAGGATATTCTTTAAGAAAACTTGCACTACGCTCAAAACTTCTTAAAACTCTAAAGAAATACGCTCAAGATAATAGAAGAATTCTCTGAACTTCTGGTGTGGTTTTCAATTCTAACTAAGCATCCTATTTATAGGAAAATAGAAAGGATATTATGCTGCACTATGCAATAAAATATAATATATTCTAAATATATATATATATATATATATATTTATATATTTTATTTAAAATCTAGTAGAATAAATAATTTTATAAAAGTATTATGTTTTATATAAAAAGATTTTACTATGCAAAATACTATGCAGGCACTATGCAACACTATGCATAATAAAATATAATATATTATAATTATTGTCTAATAAAACAAATAACTTTATAAAAGTATTCTATTTTATATAAAAAGATTTTACTATGCAAAACACTATGCATAATAAAATATTATATATTCTATTTATAGTCTAATAAAATGAATAACTTTATAAAAGTATTCTGTTTTATATAAAAAGATTTTCTATTTTATTAAATTAATAATACTAATAAAACAAAATTTATCATCATTATTATAATTCACAATATTAATCGACCAGATCGTTCCTAGGAAAGAGGGGGCTTTCCGATAAGGATTTCTCCCCATTGGCGCGCAATTAGGTGACCAAACCTCTCCTTGACAGAACTTCTAGACATCGTTAATATTGTAAATAGTAATATTAATAACTTTATCATCTCAATTATTGATTATAAAATATTGACAATAATTGAATCAAATAACGTGAGATACTCTGCAGCAATTACTGTAACAATAATTGAACAAAACTGAGTGACTTCTCACGCAAGCATCATTAATCAATACTGTGTGCTACTATGCAATCACGCGTATTACTGTACTTTTAACACTGGGTGTTTCAACAGTTAACGGTAAAACTTCCACCGTTATTTTCATAAAGTATTTTTGTCGTTTTCTCAATCCAAAAATAATTCCGTTGTGGGGTCCACCAATGATTGTGTCATTGTACGAATATTCCCTGTTAAAACAAATATTCCCCGACCAATCGAATATTATATAACAACTTGCGTACTTTGCAAAATTTATAAATATTACCCACAACTATAACATTATATCAAATTTATTTCATAATATTTAAAAATGATATTTATAGAAAATTCATCTTTATTAAAAAAAACTTGGGGTCTTACAACCTCCCCTTCTTATAAAATTTCGCCCTCGAAATTAGGGTACGTACCTGCTTGTGCTCAACGTTTAAACTTGACTCCGGAGAAGTTAGACCTTGACTTATCTATTGAGACTCCGTTAGGAGAAACTTTCTTTACATCTACTGTTTATAAATCTTGCTTGATTCAAGTTGGTACCATCACATTACCTGCCGATCTTATTTCGTTGAAATTCTTGCATTTGATGTGATTTTAGGGATTGATTGGTTAACCACTCATCATGCTAAAATTGATTGTTTTCGTAAGGTTGTTAGTTTTTATATTCCTAACTAACCTGTTATGCGAATTCAAACAACCAAACAACTAAAATCAATCACTATCATATCAAGCCATAATGCTATTCGTTTATTGAAAAACGGATGTCAAGCTTTCTTAGCCCATGTCACGGACTTGAACAAAAACACGTCAGATTAGAATAATATTTCTGTTGTTAGTGAATTTCCTGATATATTTCCTGAAGAACTTCCTGGTCTACCCCCAGAACGTGAACTTGAATTCTTTATTGACCTTGAACCTGGTACAAAGCCCATTTCTAAAACTCCATATCGAACGGCTCCTATTGAACTTCAGGAGTTAATGGTCCAACTACAGGAGTTGTTAGACATCGGTTTCATTCGTCCTAGCCAACTCCTTGGGGTGCTGCTGTGTTATTTGTAAAAAAGAAAGACAGGAGTATGTGACTTTGTATTGACTACCGAGAATTGAACCATGTCACTATCAAGAATTGGTATCCGCTACCTCGAATTGATGACTTGTTCGACCAGTTGCAAGGAGCACAATTCTTTTCAATGATCGATCTTCGTTCTGGGTATCATCAGCTGAAGATTAAAACTGAGGATATTCCAAAGACTGCCTTCAGAACTCGGTACAGGCATTATGAATTCTTAGTCATGTCTTATGGATTGACTAATGCTCTTGCTGCTTTCATGTATATGATGAACCGAGTATTCAAAGAATATTTGGATCAGTTCGTTGTTGTCTTTATTTATGACATTCTCATCTATTCCAAAAGTCGTGAAGATCATGACCGCCATTTGAAGCTGGTACTGAAAAGGGTTCGTGATAACAAGCTATATGCCAAGCTGAAGAAATGCGCGTTCTGGCTTGAGGAAGTAGCATTCCATGGGCACGTGGTGTTAAAACTTGGATTATCTGTCGACCCGGCGAAGATTAAAGCCTTACAAAGTTGGGAGCAACCGAAGTCGGTGACCGAAGTACGTAGCTTTCTGGGCTTAGTTGGTTATCGAAAATTCGTGGAAGGATTTTCTCGAATCACTACTCCGTTAACTTAGCTGACTCATAAAGATACAAAATTCGGTTGGAGCGAGGATTGTGAGAAGAGTTTTCAAGAACTCAAGAGAAGACTCATTTCGGCACCTGTTCTGACAATACCATCTGGTTCGGATGGATTTGTTATCTACAACGATGCTTCAGGCAAAGGGTTAGGATGTGTTCTCATGCAACATGGAAAAGTCATAGCCTATGCCTCGCGATAACTCAAAGAATATGAGAGGAATTATCCTACTCATAATTTGGAGTTGGCAGCAGTCGTTTTCGCGTTAAAGATCTGGAAACACTACCTGTATGGGGAGAAAGTGGAGATCTATACAGATCATAAAAGCCTCAAATATTTCTTCACCCAAAAGGAACTCAATATGCGGCAATGACGTTGGCTCGAGTTGTTGAAAGATTATGACCATACCATCAAATATCATCCTGGAAAAGTAAACGTGGTAGGTGACACATTGAGTAGAAGATCATATGCAGGTACGAGTGCAATATTGTTAACACAAAGGTCCATTTTGTATGACTTGTAAAGGATGGAGATAGAGGTAAAGGCTCCAAGTACCCACGTGATGATATCAACATACGATTAGAACCGACTTTAATCGATAAAGTTAAAGCTGCTCAAGCTACGGACATGGAGCTAATGCGTATGAAGAAGAAAGTGCAAGAAGGTGCTATTCCAAAAGCAAGAATTGATGATGAAGGAATACTTCGAGTCAACTCCAGACTTTGCGTTCCTAACTATTCTGACCTGAAGCATAGAATCATGATGGAGGCACACAACACACCGTTTGTTATCCATCCCGGGAGTACCAAAATGTATCATGATCTTCGACATATATTTTTGTGGAGCAATATGAATAGAGAGATCGCAGAGTTTATCTCGAGGTGTTTAACTTGTCAACGTGTAAAGGCGGAGCATCAAGTGCCAAAGGGTCCATTGCAACCACTTGAGATTCTGAATGGAAGTGGGAACACATTACTATGGATTTCGTTATGGGTCTTCCCAAGGTTCTCAAGGTATAGATGTGATTTAGGTTACTGTTGATAGATTAACCAAGTCTGCTCATTTCTTGCCTATACGGAAGACTTATTCCCTTGAACGTCTTGCTCGTATGTATGTGAATGAGATTGTAAGATTGCATGGCATACCAGTATCCATAGTTTCAGATCGTGACCCAAGATTCATTTCACGATTTTGGGTTAGCTTGTAGAAAGCTATAGGCATGGATTTACGATTCAGTTCGGCATACCATCCTCAAACGGACAGGCAAACAGAGAGGACTATTCAAACTCTTGAAGATCAATTAAGACTGTATGTCCTAGATTTCAAAGGGAGTTGGGATAAGTACCTACCATTGGTGGAATTCTTCTACAACAATAGTTATCAAGCAAGTATAGGCGTGGCTCCATTTGAAGCATTGTATGGACGAAAGTGTTGCTCTCCAGTATGCTTGGATGAGGTGGGAGAAGCAACGTTGTTGGGACTAGAATTGGTACGCATGACTATAGAAAAGATCCAAACGATTCGACAACGTATACAAACGCACAGGATCGACAAAAGAGTTATGCGGATCTTCATCGAAAAGACGTGGAATTTAATATTGGGGATCATGTTTTGTTACGTGTTGCACCATGGAAAGGAGTTACAAGATTTGGGAAGAGAGAAAAACTCAATCCATGATTTGTTGGTCCATTTGAGATTCTTGACCGAATAGGAAATGTGGCCTATAGACTCGCATTACCTTCAAGCATGTCTCGTGTTTATAATGTTTTTCACATATCTATGCTTCATAAATATGTGAAAGACCCGAACCACATTATTGAGTTAGAACCGGACGAGATAGCCGAAGATTTAATGTACGATGAGGTACCTGTTAAGATCTTGGATAGGAAAGAGCATGTCCTACGCACGAAGGTTATACCACGAGTTAAGGTTTTGTGGAGAAACCATGCTATTGAAGAAATGACTTGGGAGTTGGAATCAGAAATGAAAGCGAGGTATCCTCACCTTTTCGAAACACCAGGTACGTACGTCAATTTCGAGGACAAAATTTCATGAGGGGAGGTTGTAAGACCCCGTATTTTTAATAAATAAAATCAAATTCCCTCTATTTATTATTGTGAATAATAAAGTTTTAATTTGATATAATACTTTGGTTATGGGTGAAATTTGCAAATTTTGCAAAATAAACAAGTGGTTATAAAATATTCATTGTCTTAGGGAATATTCTTTCCGCTTGGGAATATTCGTATTTGACGCATGACCACATTAATGGCCCCATAATGTGAAAAAATGGTGGGATAAAGAAAATGACAAGTTTGAGTTTTTATAAATAATGGCGTAGTTATTACTGCAGAATAATCGTTGGAATACCCGGTTGTTAAAATACGAAGAATACGCGTGGTGCACAAGAGTTAGACACCAGTATTGTGAAGTACTTTTGAATTATTGATTCTTGCGTAAGAAGGCACTACTCAATAATTGTTACAGTAATTACTATTCAATATTTTATTTTATTGATTCAATAATTGTTGCGTTGATATTTTATATTATTTTTGTTTAATAATTGTCACTGCACAGTATCTCCATTATCAGATCAATAATTCATATTATTTGAATAATATTATTAGATAGCATTATTGGCAATGTCTAAGGAAGTTCTGTCTAGGAAAGGGGTTTGCTCACCTAATTGTGCGTCAATAAGGAGAAATCCTTATCGGAAAGCCCCCTCTTTCCTAGGAACGACCCGGTTGTCATAATTATGATTCTGTAATATTATTTGTGAATAATTAGTTATTGATTTATATGATAAGAAAATATTTATTTTATGTGGATATAAATGATGGACATATTTATTTTATGTGGATATAAATGAAGGAATAAATTCTGAGGAATTTTATCAGTATTTTGTCATAATAGAGGTGTTAAAAATCGTCTATATGTGGATTTCGGGTATTTTATGATTGGAATTTGGAAAAACTTTCTTCTACAAAGTTGTAGAGAATTAAATTTCCTATGGAAAACACATGAGATTTGAATTATTCTGATAAAAAGGCTATTTATTATGAATTATTTAAGTTTTGGAGATTTAATATTTTTATTAAAATTAAGGGTGGGACCCACTTTTGATTTTTAAAACATGTGGGCTGCTGAAATTTTTTTAGAATTGGCATGCTAGCTTAATCAACAAAGGATGCGTATAATTGATTTTAGAAATAATATTATTTTATTAATTATTTTAGTCTCCTTTGGCATTCTAACATTTTCCTATAAATAGGCGCTTAAATAAGAATTGAAAATCACACCAGAAACATAAGTTTTCTCTCTATATTGTCGAGCGTATTTTTGTGAGTATTTAGATACTTTGAGAGTTGCTATTCAGCGCAAGTTTTCTTTGGCTTTACATCCGATATTCCGATCACAAATACTGTTATTTTGAGGTAAGGGATGTTATTTTCTTCTTAATGATGTTATTCTTTCAATATCATTATACCGAAATATTGGTATGAATTTTATTGTGGAATTTTTACCTTTTTGTGTCAGAGTTACTATTCACGAATACAGCACTATTCACGAATACGGCACTACTCACAAAAAAATGAATTTTTCTTTTCTTTGCCCAAGTTGTCTATTGTGGTTACTATATTTGATTTTATCCATGTTTTGATCTTTATTTTTGAATTCTGCTTCACAATCGGATATTATGGAGTATTATTGAACGTGGATAAACTGTAATATGAATCCTTAATATTTGTTCTTTTATCTCACTGGATTCGTTTTCTTTAAGATATTTTTCATCATCCTTAGTCCTAAATGATGATATAAATGAATATCTTTGGCCCGTAGTGCAAAGATGAAAAGGTGTTGAGTTGAACATGATCAACTGGTGATACAAATGAATATCTTTGGCCTATAGTGCAAATATGAATATTTGATTCAAGATGTATATTGATTGATAATATAGGGATAAAATATTGATGATGGACTTTTAAATCTTAGAAGATAGTAGATTCTTTCTCTACTTGACTCTTCTAATGGATTGATGTTTCCGCTGCAGTTGTTGATCTAAAACTTGTTGTCTATTATATTTTATCAGATTTTTTTCCCTGTTGAAGACTAATGATAATTTTTTATATATTATCTTAGTCATAATATTCTTTACTGGGCTAGTTGAGCTCACCCTTTTCCTTTTCGTTCCATTGTTCTTCTCAGGAGGAGAGAATTTAGCAGGAACTAGCCAGGGTATGGAGTGATGATTCAAGATAGCTGTTTTAGTAGTCCTCACTATTTTGTAAAATAGTGTATCAATAATTTTAATGAGGACTCCTTTTGAGTTTGTATACTGTCTATTAGACAATATTTGTATTCAAACTCATAGTATATGTGTTGTTGTATTTTGCACGACAATTGTATTACTGAAGTTGTATTTGTTTCTGTACCATGTATTTGGCGACTCAGAATGGGTGATGTATACCTATTTTTGGGGCGTCACAATAAGGGCGCTAATAGCGATAAGTTAGCTATTGGTGGTCCAGCGCAGATAGGTAGACTGATGGCCCGCACCTTTAACATGATGGTCCAAGATGCAGTTGCATCCGGGAATGTAGTTGTAGGTATTATCCCGATCAACGACATAAATGCTTACGTGTTATTTGACTTGGGTGCTACTTGTTCTTTCATAGCAAGGTATTTTGCTAGACGTTTAGGATTACTTCCCAAAAGATTGCATGTACCTTTGAATATCAAGGTAGCGAACGAAGAAATAATTCATGTTGAAGATATCCATAGGAGTTGTTGTGTAGATATACGAGGTTGTAAATTATCGATAGATTTGATACCGATAAAGTTGGGAGAATTCGATGTAATTCTCGAAATGGATTGGTTGTTCAACCATGGTGCAATAATAGATTGCCAAAAGAAATGTGTAAACATTAGAACGTTGAGTCAACCTCATATGGTTTTTTACGGTAATAAATAGACGGGACATTCGTGTTGTCTTACCATGACACAAACGAGGAAGTTGTTAAGGAAGGGTTGTGTAGGCTATTTGTGCCATGTTGTTGATACCTAGAGAGTGGGAGTAACGATGGAACAAATACTTATAGTGAAAGAATTCGTGGATGTATTTCCAAGTGAATTGTCGGGTCTTCCACCGGATAGGGAGACCGAGTTCGTGATAGACATTGTGCTATAAGCGGCACCAGTTTCCAAGGCACCATACCGTATGGCCCCAGTGGAGATGAAGGAGTTAATGGTACAGTTACAAGAACTGTTGGATAGGAAGTACATTCAACCGAGTGTTTCACCGTGGGGAGCACCGGTACTTTTTGTGAAAAAGAAGTGTAACAATCCAAGATTTTATTTGTAATTTAAAATATTTTTTAAATTAAATAAATATTTTATTGATGATTATTGATGAAGTTGTTGTTTTGTAATTTAAAATATTTCTTAAATTAAATGAATGTGATTTTTGTTAGTAAAGATTTTTGAATTTAATTTATTAGATAATATTCTAAATTAATTTATAGTTAGAGAGTTGTAAGATAACATGAGATGTTATATTGTTGTTTTGATTTAATAAATTAAGATGGTATGTTAAATTATTAAATGAAATTTTAATGAGAATATAATTTTATGATATTTGTTTAAGTGGAATATTTATTTAAAATATAGTATGTATAATTAATTTATTTGATTAATGTGGATATGGAAATCCAAATAAATAATGTGTGATTATAAATTATAAACTAAATTGTTTATTAAAATAATTAAAGGAGTTTAATTTAGTTTTGTCAAACAAGGCTTAAAATATTAAGTCCTTAATTTTAAAGGGTTTTGCCAAACGGAGTCTTATGACTTTTGGAATTTTTGGATTTTTAAATAATTTAAATAAAATAAATAAATTAAATTAAATAATAAATATAATATATTTATAATCTATCCGTTATATGTTGTAATTGATTAGGCTTATTATGGCCATATCAATTTTCTTTTATTATTACGCATACATGGTTATCTGTTTTGGGTTATACGCATTCTAGTTTTCTAAGCTTAAGATTACAGAGAACTTGAGAGAGATTGAGAGGAAACCTAAGAAGTTCAAGGTGATTATCAATTGATTAGCAAGGGTTATCCTAGCAAATTGAAGGTAATTTTCCATAATCTCCATATTATATATATAGGTATATGTATATAAGAGTTTACGGCATAAAATTCTATGTTCTGTGAATTTCATCTATTCGAATTGTTGATATATATAATTGGTAATTGTTGTTATACATTTTTATGATGTTAGAGTTTGCATTAGATAAGAATTTGTGATGCTAATTACGGTTGAAAGAGGAAGAAAGTGTTTACAGTGAATATTTTTTATATGGCTTATGAAAGTACAAAATTCGTTCGTCAATTTGTATGTTAATTTGTGAATTAAGGCTTGATTATGCTAGTTCATTAAGAAAAGAAGATAACGTAGTTTGAATGAAGTAATTTGGTGTAGAACTGAGATTACAGATATGATTTTTGTAAAGGATGTCAAGAATGGTGTTTTTGTATGAAAACATGGAATTTGAGGAATTAAGTTAGTAAAAGTTGTTTTAAATTATTCTATGTTGATGAATATGTGAGGAAACAAGTTTTTAATAGTTCTATATCAATTGTATGTGTTAATTTCACTGTTTTGTGGGTGAAATTCGTGTTTATTGGGCTAAAGTCGGCTACTGTTCATAGTCATCTCGCCTGCATGCATGCACCAACAAGAATCTGCACCTTGATTTATGCTGTGTATGGTGTGAGACCCCGAATTTTATGAAATGAAAGTATTCAATTTTCTTATAATTATTTTATTTAGTAAATTGTTAAATTGACAAAAGGTTAAAGTTAAGGGTGATATGTGAAATTTTTTTCAAAGTATGCAAATTGTTATAAAATATTCGTTTGATCGGGTAATTAATCGGATAAATGAGCAATTAATTGCTATTATTTCACATGCTTATAACTATTTGTTCACATGTGCGTACTATTGATTCACATTCTTATTACTATTAGGGGAGTTGGTGCAAGATTTATAATACTTGATGACTAAGTTAAAAATGGAGGTATAGATGGAGGTACTATACTGTAATTATTTTTTTCATATGATTAGAACTATTGAGTCACATGATTTACTATTGATTCACGTGATTTACTATTAGGGAAGGTGGTGCAAGTTTGATAATACTTGCAGGACTAAATTAAAAGTTGGAGGTATTATACTGTAATATTTCGAGCCCCAAAACGTGCAATTATCGAAACTATATTTTCCTATAAATAGAAGCTCATTCTTCCTTCATTTCTCACCAATTCACTAAAGCTTTAGAGCCATTATTATAGAGAGAAATTATAGAGAGAAAGAAGAAGAGAAGTCTTCTCCCTCACTATTCCTATATCTAGTACTCTTCTTTTTAAAGTAGGGGATATTATTTGTTATACTCGTAAGGGGTATTATTTCTTTTATATTCATGAAGAGAACTTCTTTTATTTCATTCTTTATTATTATGTTGGAATAACCTGTTTATGCGAAGTACCGCATACATGGTGAAATTCTTCTATTATTTCGTTCTTTATTATTCTGTTGGAATATCCCGTGTGACAACCCCAAAATTGGTCCATTCCATCCAACCCATTCTGAGTCGCGAAATACATGGTACAAAAAATAACTACAACTTTATTACAACAATTGTCGTGCAAAATACAACAACACATATGTTGTGAGTTTTAATACCAACTATGACTCATGTCCCAACTATGGATAACACCTCACAGTGATACCTTACATAAAGGTACAATCTAGAACTGTTTTAGAAATTAAAATCTTTGGGAAGTGCTCAAGGAAACCTTCGTACATGGGAGGCCATGCGTCTAGGTTATGATAGATATCATATGCCCACAAAATTATCCTTGGTTGACCCAATAGACCCCAAAGAAAAATGAGAAGATTACTATCATATTCTTCCCAATAGTGTGTCTTCTCTTGACATATCATTATCTCCACTGTCTTTAATTGAGAATTATACTTTAACCAAACTCCAAGATTATATAGGTAGTGCTCGTATATATACTCAGCAAGTGGATGAGCACAACCCCGTCTTATGATGACACGAGGTGGTATGTCATTAGACATCTTGAATGATAGTGGCAAAACACCATTCCAACGTTGGGTTCGCCCCACCCTATTTGATTCAACAAATATAACTACTAAATAATGACCACAGTTCTATTCCCCTGTTATCCCCCGCTCGACCCAGCTACACTCGTATTACCTGAAAGGAATTGTGAAGCAAAGGGTGAGCACAACTAGCTCAGTAAAGAATATTATGACTAAAGATAATTAAATTTTCAATAGCCTTCATCAATAATAAATCATAGATTTAGAACATATGGTAGATGATAAAACTTTCCAACCATAGGTGCAGCGGAACGAGCAATCCATTAGAAGAGTCAAATAGACCATAAAGTCTATTATCTTCTCCATGTTAAAAGTCCACCAACAATGTTTTATCCCTGTAACATCAATCAACAATTCTTGTCCACAATCACATGTATAACTCATAATCGTAATTGTTGTTCTAAATTCCTTTTTTCATCCAGGACAAAGATAATTTTCATCACCTGAAACATCAAAGATCATGGTTATACCAAATCACAGTTCATGTTCATAATCATACTAATAAATTCATCTTTGTACTACGGGCCAAAGATATTCATCAACAGACCATCTTTGCACTACATGCCAAAGATATTCATCTTTGCACTACGGGCCAAAGATATTCATCAATAAGTCATCTTTGTACTATGGGCCAAAGATATTCATATCTCAAAGAAATATATAATCATTTCAAAATTTATATAAACAATAATTATAACCATGTTGATCAATTCACCTTTACACTTAAGCTAAAGATATTCAATTATAAATTTAATGGTCATGATCATACCAGTCACAATTCAACTTTTCACTACTGGCCAAAGAGAACCCTAGTCATGATCATACCAATAATCTACCCATCTTTACACTCCAGTGAAAGAGAATTTCAAAGATCGTGGTTATAAAATGTTATATATGATAATAAAATCAATATAATCAATACATAGTTTTAATCTCCAGAGTAATATTCATAAATCAACTATAATTTGGTTAGAAAAAGAAACCAATTTTGTAGTGAATAGTACCCGTGAATAGTAACTCGTGAATAATAACTCGTGAATAGTAACTCATGAATAGTAACTCATGAATAGTAACTCGTGAATAGTAACTCATGAATAGTAACTTGTGAATAGTAACTTCTGAATAGTAACTCATGAATAATAACTCATGAATAGTAACTCATGAATAGTAACCCCGACATGAAAAAGTTCCAAATTTGATAAAAAAATTCCAACCAATATTTTGGCATAATGATATTGAAGAAATAATATCATTTTCGAATAAAATAACATCTCTTACAATCCTTTAAAATCCCGTACTGTCCCTTAAAATCCCTTGTTATTCCTTACCTCAAAAGAGAAGACTTTGATTGGAATAAATTTGAACGAACTTTACCGTATATAGCAACACTCAAGATATCAAAATACTCACAAGAATATACTCAATAATATAGAGAGAGAAATAGAGAGAAAACTTCAGTTTCTGGTGTGATTTTTAATTCTAACCTAAGCACCCTATTTATAGGAAAATGCTTAGAACACCAAAGAAGAAAATTTAATAAAATATTATTATATTTATATAAATTTCCTACGTACACCAAGAATCTGAATTCAGCATGCATTCAACACCAGTGGGGCCCACCAACAATATAAAAAACGTTTTTCTTAATAAAAATTATTAAAACTTCAAAATCAATTATTCCGGAACTTCAATAATTCATAATAAATAGCCCTTTTATCAGAAAATTTGAATCTCGTGACTTTGTATAGGAAATTCAATTCTCTACAACTTTTTAGAAGAAAGTTTTTCCAAATTCCAAACAGAAATTGACCGAAATCCACACACGAACGATTTTACAGGCTATAATCAAATTTCAGTCAAGAAATGGGCCCACCAACATGTTTTACATGTTTTAAACAACTTTTGCAACAAAAATATGCTTCCTCCTCATATACTCATATATCCCACATTCATTGTAAAAATATCACCATTATTAAATTATAATAATATAATAAAATATTATTTTATCAGAAAAGATAAAATATCGATTTTCAACAATTGTCACTTTAAAAAATTTCTCCATCTATATCTACATAAAATGAATATTTTCTTCATCATATAAATCAATAATTAATTATTCACAAATAATATTACAGAATCATAATAATGACAACCAGACAGTTTCTAGGAAAGAGGGGGCTTTCCAATAAGGATTTCTCCTTACTGGCGCACAATTAGGTGACCAAACCTCTACTTAGATAGAACTTTCTAGACATTGCAATTAATGTTATCTAATAATATTATTTAGATAATATGAGTTATTGCTTCGATAATGGAAAATACTGTGTAGTGACCATTATTAAAACAACAGTAATATAAAATATCAACGCAACAATTATTGAATCAATAAAATATTGAGCAAGAATTCATCGTAACAATTATTGAGTAGTGCCTTCTTACGTAAGAATCAATAATTGGTGCAATACCGTGTGCTACTGTGCAACAATGCGTATTACTGTATTTTAACCACCGGGTATTCCAACAGTGTTAACGATAACAACTACGCCGTTATTTATAAAAATTCCCTTTTGTCGTTTTCTTCATCCGACAGTTATTCTGTTATTGGGCCCACAAAAGGCTGCGCTGTCGTACGAATATTCCCCGACGGAAAGAATATTCCACGGTCAAACGAATATTCCCCGATAGAAATGAGTATTTTATAACCACTTGCATATTTTGAAAAAAAAATTCATATATCACTCTTAACTTTAACTTTTATCAATTCAACCATTTATTGAATAGTAATTATAAGAAAAATTGAATACTTTTATTTCATAAAATTTGGGGTCTTACAATCTCCCCTCCTTATGAAATTTCGTCCCCGAAATTTACGTACCTAGTATTTCAAAAAGTTGAGAATACCTTGCTTCAATTTCAGATTCTATCTCCCCTGTCATCATGATTTCTCTATTGCTCATCTCATATATTTCAGATATCATTCTAGAATACAGCTTCAAAACAAGGATTAATTGAATAAATTAACATATCACATAATATCCCGATATTATGACTGACCAAATAATAAGCTTAGGTAGGACACACTAGTGAAGGATTTACTCATCAATCCCCTCCAAGTTCTATTCCCCGATCTCTGCCAGAGATCATATCCCTAAGCTCTGATACCAACTGTGACAACCCCAAAATAGGTTCATTCCATCCAACCCATTCTGAGTCGCCAAATACATGGTACAAAAAATAACTACAACTTTATTACAACAATTGTCGTGCAAAATACAAACAACACATATGTTGTGAGTTTTAATACCAACTATGACTCATGTCCCAACTATGGACAACACCTCACAGTGATACCTTACATAAAGGTACAATCTAGAACTATTTTAGAAATTAAAATCTTTGGGAAGTGCTCAAGGAAGCCTTCATACATGGGAGGCCATGCGTCTAGGTTATGATAGATATCATATGCCTACAAAATTATCCTTGGTTGACCCAATAGACCCCAAAGAAAAACGAGAAGATTACTATCATATTCTTCCCAATGGTGTGTCTTCTCTTGATATATCATTATCTCCACTGTCTCTAATTGAGAATTATACTTCAACCAAACTCCAAGATTATATAGGTAGTGCTCGTATATATACTCTTCAAGTGGATGAGCACAATCCTGTCTTATGATGACACCAGGTGGTATGTCATTAGACATATTGTATGATAGTGGCAAAACACCCTTCCAACGTTGGGTTCGCCTCACCCTATTTGATTCAACAAATATAACTACTAAATGATGACCACCGTTCTATTCCCCTGTTATCCCCCGCTCGACCCAACTACACTTGTAAGACCCCAACTTATTATAAATAAAATCATATTTCCTCTAATTATTATTGTGAATAATAAGATATTAATTTGATATAATTATCTGGTTATGGGTGAAATGTGAAAAATTTTCAAAATATGTAAGTGGTTATAAAATAATCATTGTTGTCGGGGAATATTCATTTGGTCGTGGAATATTCTTGTTGTCGGGGAATATTATTATGCACGATTTGCTTGATCATTTGTGGGCCCCATAATGTAATAATTGTGGGATGAAGAAAACAACAAGTTTGAGTTTTTATAAATAATCTACAGAAGTTATTCTGAATTAACATCGTTGGAATACCCGTGGTTAAAATACGATGAATACGTGGATGCACAAACTTTTGTGTTAAAATACGGTCTGAAGGTGTTATTCCGGAATAAGAATCGATGAAGAAGGAATACTTAGATTCAACTCCGGATTTTGTGTTCCTAATGATTCGACTTGAAGCATAGAATCATAATGGAGGCACACAACACACCATTTGCAATCCCATCACAGGAGTACCAAAATGTATCATGATATTCGACATACATTTTGGTGGAACAATATGAAGAGAGAGATCGCAAGTTTATCTCGAGGTGTTTATCTTGTCAACGTGTAAAGGCGAGCATCAAGTTCCAAAGGGTCCATTACAACCACTTGAGATTTCGAAATGGAAGTGGAACACATTACTATGGATTTTTCACGGGTCTTCCCTAGGTTTCTCAAGGTATAGATGCGATTTGGTTATTGTTGATAGATTAACCAAGTCGCCCATTTTCACCGACACGTGAGACTTATTCCTTGAACATCTTGTCAGATGTACGTGAATGAGATTGTGTGATTGCATGGCATGCCAAGATCCATAGTTTCAAATCGTGACCCAAGATTCACTTCACGATTTTGGGTTAGCTTCTTGTAAAGCTATGGGCACCGATTTACGATCTGATTAAAGCATACCATCCTCAAACGGACGGACAATCAGAGATGACTATTCAAACCCTTGAAGATCTATTAAGACTTTGTGTCCTAGATTTTACAGGAAGTTGGGATAAGTACTTGCCACTGGTGGAATTCTCCTACAACAATAGTTATCAAGTAAGTATTGGCATGGCTCCATTTGAGGTGTTGTATGGACGAAAGTGTCGTTCTCCAGTATGCTGGGACGAGGTGGGAGAAGCAACGTTGTTGGGACCATAATTAGTACGCATGACTACAGAAAAGATTCAAATGATTCGACAACGTATACAAACGGTACAAGATCGACAAAAGAGTTATGCGGATCTTCATCGAAAAGACGTGGAATTTAATATTGGGGATCATGTATTGTTACGTGTTGCACCATGGAAGGGAGTTACAGGATTTGGGAAGAGAGGAAAGCTCAATCCACGATTTGTTGGTCCATTTGAGATTCTTGACCGAATAGGAAATGTGGCCTATAGACTCACATTACCTCCAAGTATGTCTCGTGTTCACAATGTTTTTCATATATCCATGATTCGTAAATATGTGAAAGACCCGAACCATATTATTACGTTAGAACCAGACGAGATAGCCGAAGATTTAACGTATGAAGAAATACCTGTTAAGATCTTGGATAGGAAAGAGCATGTCCTACGCACCAAGGTTATACCACAAGTTAAGGTTTTGTGGAGAAACCATTCTATTGAAGAAATGATCTGGGAGTTGGAATCAAAAATGAAAGCGAGGTATCCTCACCTTTTCAAAACACCAGGTACATATGTCAATTTCGAGGATGAAATTTCATAAGGAGGGGAGGTTGTAAGACCCCAACTTATTATAAATAAAATCAATTTTTCTCTAATTATTATTGTGAATAATAAGGTATTAATTTGATATAATTCTCTGGTTATGGGTGAAATGTGCAAATTTTGCAAAATATGCAAGTGGTTATAAAATAATCATTGTTGTCGGGGAATATTCATTTGGAAGTGAAATATTCTTATTATCGGGGAATATTCGTACGACGGCGCAGTCATTTGTTGGCCACATAATAGAATAATTGTCAGATGAAGAAAACAACAAGTTTGAGTTTTTATAAATAACGGCGTAGTTGTTACCGTTAACACTGTTGGAATACCCGGTGGTTAAAATAAAGTAATACGCGTGGATGCACAGTATTGATGAATTATTGATCCTTACGTAAGAAAGCACTACTCAATAATTGTTACAGTAGTTACTGTTCAATATTTTATTTTATTGATTCAATAATTTCTGCGTTGGTATTTTATATTATTATTGTTTCAATAATTATTACTGCACAGTATTTCCCATTATCAGATCAATAATTCATATTATTTGAATAATATTATTAGATAGCATTATTGGCAATGTCTAGAAAGTTCTATCAAGGAGAGGTTTGGTCACCTAATTGTGCGTCAGTAAGGAGAAATTCTTATTGGAAAGCCCCCTCTTTCCTGGGAACGGCCTGGTTGTCATAATTGTGATTCTGTAATATTATTTGATAATAATTAATTATTGATTCATATGATTAGGAAATATTTATTTTATGTGGATATAAATGTTGGATATATTTATTGTTGTTAAAAATGAAGGAGTTAATGTTGAGGTGTTTTATCAGTATTTTTGTCGAAATGGAGGTATTAAAAATTAAACCAGTATTTTTGAGATATATTGCGTGAGTTATAATTTTTAATCCGACCGTTGGATCGTTGTAATTTTTGGATATGTTATACATATATAAGTTGAGTATATGATGTCCACAAATTTTGAACCGTTAAAAATGAACGTATGATTTGTTATGATTTTTAAGAGGTGACTGGTTTAGAAATTGTTGAAGTATCCGAATTTAGCATTTTGGTAGAAAATTCTAGAATTGAGTGGGCCCCACTTGTGGTTGGTGAAGAAATGTGCTGAATTTTATTTCAAATGTGGTGGGTGGGAATAGTAGCAGGTAAAGCCATCAGGTTGCAGGTCAAGTTTGCTAACATTTTCCTATAAATAGAGAGCTAAGTTAGAATTGAAAATCACACCAGAAACATAAGCTTTCTCTCTTTTTCTCTCTATATTATCGAGCGTATTTTGTGAGTATTTAGATACTTTGTGAGTTTCTATTTTTTAGTACAAGTTTCTGTTAGCACTATATCCGAAATTCAGTCATAAGTACGGTTATTTTGAGGTAAGGGATGTTATTTTCATCATATATGATATTATTTCTTCAATATCATTATGCCGTAGTATTGATCTGAATTTTTATCAAATTTGGAAATTTTTATGTCGGGGTTACTATTCACGATAACGACTACTATTCACGATATCTGACACTATTCATAGAAAAAATGAAATTTTCTTCTTTTTGTCCAAGATGTCTATTATGGTTACTATCTATGATTGTATCCATGTTTTGATCTTTATTCTTGAATTTTGCTTCAAAATTGGTTATTATGGAGTATTATTGATCTTGGATAAACTGTTATACGAATCCCTACTATTTGTCCTTCTGTCTCACTGGATTCGTTTTCTTTAAAATATTTGTAGTTTGCTTTCTGTACCATGTATTTGGCTACTCAGAATGGGTGTTGTATACCTATTTTGGCGGCGTCACAACACTCGTATTACCTGAAAGGAATTGTGAAGCAAAAGGGTGAGCACAACTAACTCATGAATAGTAACTCGTGAATAGTAACTCATGAATAGTAACCCCGATAAGAAAAAGTTCCAAATTTGATAAAAAATTCCAACCAATATTTCGGCATAATGATATTGAAAAAATAATATCATTTTCGAATAAAATAACATCCTTTACAATCCCTTAAAATCCCATACTATCCCTTAAAATCCCTTATTATCCCTTACCTCAAAAGAGTAGTACTTCTGACTGGAATAACGCTGAACGAACTTGCACCATATAGCAACACTCAAGATATCAAAATACTCACAAGAATATACTCGATAATATAGAGAGAGAAATAGAGAGAAAACTTCAGTTTCTGGTGTGATTTTTAATTCTAACCTAAGCACCCTATTTATAGGAAAATGCTTAGAACACCAAAGCAGAAAATTTAATAAAATATTATTATATTTATATAAATTTCCTCATTACACAAGAATTTGAATTCAAGATGCATTCAACACATTGGGGCCCACCAACAATATAAAAATGTTTTTCTTAATAAAAATTATTAAAACTTCAAAATCAATTATTCCGGAACTTCAATAATTCATAATAAATAGCTCTTTTATCAGAAAATTCAAATCTCGTGTATTTGTATAGGAAATTCAATTCTCTACAACTTTACAGAAGAAAGGTTTTCCAAATTCCAAACAGAAATTAACCGAAATCCACATATGGACGATTTTACAGGCTATAATCAAATTTCAGTCAAGAAATGGGTCCACCAACATGTTTAACATGTTTTAAACAACTTTTACAATAAAAATACGCTTCCTCCTCATATACTCATATATCCCACATTCATTATAAAAATATAACCATTATTATATTATAATAATATAGTAAAATATTATTTTATCAGAAAAGATAAAATATCGATTTTCAACAATTGTCACTTTTTAAAATTTTCTCCATCTATATCCACATAAAATGAATATTTTCCTCATCATATAAATCAATAATTAATTATTCACAAATAATATTACGTAATCACAATAATGACAACATACGGTTCAGAAAGAGGGGCTTTCAATAAGGATTTCTCTCATCTTGGCCGCGCAATTAGGTGACCAAACCTCTACTTAGACGTAACTTTCTAGACATTGCCAATAATGTTATCTAATAATATTATTCAGATAATATGAGTTATTGCTTCGATAATGGAAAATATCGTGTAGTGATAATTATTAAAACAACAAGAATATAAAATATCAACGCAAAGAATTATTGAATCAATAATATCTTTGAGCAAAGAATTATCGTAAAAATTATTGAGTAGTGCCTTCACGTAAGAAACAATAATTGGTGCAATACCGTGTGCTACAATGCAACAACGCGTAGACATCAGATTTAACCAATAGGGTATTCTAATAGTTGTTATTCAGAATAACTACGCCGTTATTTATAAAAATTCCCTTTTGTCATTTTCTTCATCTGACAGTTATTCTGTTATGGGGCCCATAAAAGGTTGCGCCGTCGTACGAATATTCCCCGACAGAAAGAATATTCCACGACCAAACGAATATTCCACGATAGAAATGAGTATTTTATAACCACTTGCATATTTTGAAAAAAAATTCATATATCACCCTTAACTTTAACTTTTATCAATTTAACCATTTACTGAATAGTAATTATAAGAAAAATTGAATACTTTTATTTCATAAAATTCGGGGTCCTACATCCTGTCTGTGCTTTTTACGCCGGACCTGGGTCCGTCTTTATTATTCTGTTGGAATATCCTGTGTGTTCGTTTTACGCCTGACCTGGTTCCGTCTTTATTATTCTGTTGGAATATACTGTCTATGCGTTTTACGCCGGACCGAGTTCCGTCTTTATTATTCTGTTGGGAATAACCTGTTTTTGCGGTCTCTATCGCATGCATGGTGAATCCTTCTGTTATTCCATTATTTATTATTCTATTGGAATAACCTGTCTATATGGATTACCACATGCATGGTGAACGATCCTTTGTATTTCATTCCTTGTTAAATTGTGGAAATGATCTGTTTACGTGCATTATGATGAAAGTCATAATAAAAGCATTGGACTAATGAAAATCATGGGTATATGTGATATTAGTAAGTGTTATGATGAGTTATGTTGGTTATTATGTGAAAACATGAAAGTTTCTTAGAAATCACAAAGGGTTGAAAAATTAGATTTTGGTGAAAATGGAACATAAAATTCAATTGATCATATCTCCTATTATATTTTGAATTTTTGAGTGTGGTCAAGTTCTAGAGCTAGGTCTATGAGTTTTCTAACTTATCTAAGTGGAATCACTGGAAAAGGTGTTGTAGATTTTTGTGTGGACTGATTTTAGCAAAGTACAAAAAACTGCAAAATATAAAAAAGGGTGCTGCCACGATTTTAAAAGGGCTGTTTCGGCCACTTAATTTGTGAGAAAAAATCTTGCCTTTTGAGACATGAAAGTATATGGTATAAAGTACCTCCTGTCCCAAAATGAGCTCATTCCGACTTAAAATGAGCAAGTTATGACCATTTCAATATTTAGGTTTTTCCGACGAAAAATGCTATAACCGGAGTTCTATAACTCCGATGACCATGAAATTAAAACTGGAAGCTCACGTTAATATGTGTAAGATCTTGCCAAGATTTTGGAATTTCTGGAGTTAAACTTGAGGTAGCTAATTTCATAAGGAATTAATTAGAAATTTATTTTCGAAAAATAGTAAATGAATTTTAAAAATTCTGAGAAAAATATATGTTCAATATGGGACTATATTCTGCTAAATCTCAGAAAACAAATATTTTTGGGACTGATTTGGTATTTTTCATGAAAATAGTTTAGTTACAAACATATGAGTTAAATATGTTATGTGAAGTTGAAGAATTGGTAAATAAGATTTTAGGGCTTGAAAATCCTATATATGGATTTTTGATGAGTGATTTGATCATTGGTGATGAAATCTTATGAGTATGGCATTTTTGAATGATTAAATACATTATTTGGAAAAGTGTAAACAATTAAATTAAATTATTTATAAGTTTAAGAAGTGATTAAAATATTGTTATAATGTTAACGATATTAGATTATGAGTTTATTAAGTGATTGATAATATTTGGATAAATTTAAAGTCTTTAATATTTATCCTTTATTTCGTTTGATTAATGCTTATAACATTGTCATCATCCTCATGCTTATATTATGTTGAATGTCATCTGTGGCCTGTAGTGCATAGATGGTCTTGGTATGATTATGATCAGGGATTATTCGGTATAATCATGACCGTAATGTTACAAATGATATCGTAAAAGTCATCTTTGGCCCGTAGTGCATAGATGGACTTGGTGTGATTATGACTAGGGATTATTCGGTATAATCATGACCGTAACTTGGTCTATTGATGTGTTAATATAATAAACATGGAATATGGAGGTTAAAACAGAACCGTGTCATGTCATTGATAATTTCAAAGTTGTAATGGATTAGTAAGTTACGAATGCGTTATGACTTAATGTATACAATGAATAGTGAATAAGTCTTGTGAAGTTAACACTTGTGATTTCTGAAATGTGCACTAAGATATTGAAGGTGATTAATATAAAGCCATTGAGTCCTAGGGAGACTTAAATACTTGGTTGAACTTCAATTTCGATTAAGGAAAAGTGTAGTATTGATTAATATGAGTTAAAAATATGATTTTGATGTTAAAAGTCTTATGTAGGTGTTAGTGAGTTTTCATATTCGTGTTATGTGGTTTAGTATTATGGATAGACTTAAACTAAAGGTTATAACTTAACTAAGATGAGAAATAAATCTATGAGGTTAATGTATGTAGCTAATTGATGTGATATTCCTAGTGGTATGTGTAGGATATTGGAGTACAAGAGTTGTAATTGTATAGCTTACGCAAGAGGCAAGTTCCCTAACCTTTTGCTACTTTATTATTCAGCAAGGTTACTTTTCACTGTTATGTTATACTTATGCAAATTCTTTAATTATAATCTCTTGTTGAGCAGTTTATTGTTATGCGAGTTCTTTAACCCTCATTTACTGTTGAGCCAGTTAATTAATCTTTATTTCTTTATTCCAAACGAGATTACTTTGGATATTCAAAGTCTGTAATGTTGTTGTAAGAAGTGTGTTTATTTAGCTACTAATAATTGTTGTTTGATATTCGTTCTCCAATGTCATTGTACTATCTTACATTATTGTACCGAACTCTAAGTTGCCTAGCGATTCTTTACCAATTCAACTAATCTTTAGTTGATGAATATTCTAAACTTTAAATTTCCTTGAAGTCAACCCAAACCAAACTTCCTTTGGTTTGCTTATGTACTCACACAATTTTGAAAGCATGTTGTTGATGATAACATTTGTTCAATTTGGAAACTGTTAATACTCTAGCTCTTATTGATTCATCAATATACCTTGTTCATGAAAATATTATAATCAAACTCTTGAATAGTTATTAGTCTCTATCTGATTCAACCAGTACTTGGTTGATGAGCATTCTAAAGATCTAGAATTTCCTTTGAAGCTAATTCCCAACCAAACTTCATTTGGTTCAGAACTTGATAATCTAAGCTGAGATGAACAACCCTATATTAGGGGATTATTTTAGAACTACGCAATAGCATTAAAATGTTTGCGCAATACATAGTACAAAGGGTTGATCACCTAGAGTACGGGATGATGATCCATATAGTCGTTTAGACTGTTAAAGGTTACAGTAGAAACACTTGTTAACCTAGGACATAGATGATGATTATAGTCTTTGAGACTGTTAAAGGTTAAAGTAGAAATACTTGAGACCTAGAGTATAGTTCGTGGTCTTGTGACCCTCAGTGTATTCTTTGATGTTGATATCTATTGTTAACTTAACGTTCATTATTCCTTTGAACTCATAGTTGTTGAATTAAAGTTTATTGTTCTGGTAAGAACACTTTACCATTGAAAACTCAGTAATTGTCATTCATAAAACGTTATTGTATATTATCCTTCTTGTGGGCAATTGTTGCTCACTCTTGCACAAAACAATACAGATGAAGTTTAAGAAGTTTGAAGAGCTTTCTACAAGCAAGGGCAAGGACAAAGTGCTTGATTAGACGACAACGTTTAATTTATCTTTTATTGATGAAGCTTATGTAATAGATTTAATTATGATCATGTTTTAATATTCCGCTGATAGTTGTAATAAAGGTTAGATTATGTAACCCTTTAATGGGAGATTGATTGTTTTAACTTTTGAGTTTAATTTTATCCTTTGGATATGGGTAGTTAGTTATGATTTAATTGGACAGTGAACACCAAATCTGTGGGATTGAAGTGCCCAGATTTGGGGGTGTCATAAGAAGGACGGATCGTTAAAACTTTGTATCGACTATCGAGAGTTGAACAAGTTAACGATAAAGAATAAATACCCATTACCCAGGATCGATGATCTCTTTGATCAATTGAAAGGGGTAAAGTATTTTTCTAAGATAGATTTGCAAACGGGGTATCATCAGTTGAAGGTTAGAAGTGAGGATGTACCTAAGAAGGAATTCAGAACTCGTTACGGCCATTATGAGTTCCTGGTGATGTCATTCGGGTTGACTAATGCACCAGCTGTATTTATGGATATGATGAACAGAGTATTCAAACAATATTTGGACAAGTACGTCGTAGTGTTTATCGATGATATTCTAGTCTATTCTAAGACGCCAGAAGATCATGCTAAACACTTAAGAGTAGTGCTTGAGACACTAAGGAAGGAGAAGTTGTACGCGAAAATCATTAAGTGTGAATTTTGGTTGGAAAGAGTTCAGTTTTTGGGACATGTTATCGACCGTGAGGGGATTTCAGTAGACATAGTGAAGGTTGAAACAGTAATGAGTTGGGAATAGTCAAAAATGACGACCAGGGTGCGGAGTTCCCTAGGGTTAGCAGGATACTATCAGAGATTTATCAAAGATTTTTTGAAGATAGCTACTCCGTTGACTAACCTGACAAGGAAGACAGTGAAATACGTGTGGACAGAGAAATGTGAAGACAGTTTCCAAGAACTGAAGAAGAGATTGAGTGAAGCACATGTGTTGTCTTTACCCGACGATACATGAAATTTTGTAGTTTATAGCGATGCTTCGCATAGAGGACTTGGTTGTGTGCTCATGCAACATGGAAAGGTCATTGTATATGCATCACGATAGTTGAAAGATTATGAGAGAGTTTACCCTACTCATGATCTGGAACTGGCCGCGGTAGTTTTTGCCTTGAAGATATGGAAGCATTATTTATACGAAAATAATGTGAGATATACACGGATCATAAGAGTCTAAAATATATCTTCACTTAAAAGGAGTTGAATATGAGACAAAGGAGATGGTTGGAGTTGCTAAAGGATTACGACTGTGAAATCTTGTATCATCTGGGGAAAGCCAATGTAGTGGCAAACGCCTTAAGTAGGAAGGGTCGGGAAAAGTTGTCTATGTTAACGGCTCAAACTGAGTTAATAACAGAGATCGCTAGAATGGAATTAGAGGTGAAATTACCGAGTGAGTCGGGTCAGCTTTTGTTTACAACGGAGATTCAATCTACCATTGTAGAGAGAGTCAAGGAGGCGCAACTCCGAACTGAGGAGTGTGACCAGATGAAGAAGCGGTTAACCGATGAAAAATAGTTAAAGTATAGTCTCTATAATGAGGGATTATTAAGATTTGAAGGAAGAATTTGGGTTCCAAATGAAACGGAATTAAATGAGCAAGTGTTACAAGAAGCTCATAGTTCGAGGTACTTGATTCATCCTGGTAGTACTAAGATGTATCAAGACCTTCGACGGAGTTTTTGATGGCCGAACATGAAGAGAGAGATAGTAGAGTACGTGAGTAGGTGCTTGACTTGTGAAAAAGTTAAGGCCAAACATCAACGACCAAATGGCTTGTTACAGTCATTGGAGATTCCGGAGTGGAAGTGGGAGCATATTGTAAGACCCCAACTTTTATGAATAAAAATTAATTTTTTTCGAAATATATTTTTGAATATTATGGTGTGGATTTGATATAATGTTATAGTTGTGGGTATTATTTACAAATTTTACAAGGTAAGCAAGTGGTTATATAATATTCGATTGGTCAGGGAATATTCGTTTTAACAGGGAATATTCGTACGATGACACAATCATTGGTGGACCCCACAACGAAAGTATTGTCGTAGTTAGAAAACGACAGAATTATCTTTTTATAAAAATAACGGTTAAAGTTTTACTGTTAAACTGTTGAACTACTCGGTGGTAAAAGTACAAGATGTCTGGCGGTTGCATTGCGTAGTAGAGCTACGGTATTGATTATTGATGCTTACGTGAGAAGTCACTCAGTTATACTCAATTATTGCTACAGTAATTGTTGCATACTATCTTTCATATTATTGATTCAATAATTATCACAGTATCATCTACATAATATTTTATATTATTAAATCAATAATTGAGACGACAAAGTTATTCATATTATTATTTGCAATATTGACAATGTCAAGAAAGTTCTGTCAAGGAGAGGTTTGGTCACCTAATTACGCGCCAATAAGGAGAAATCCTTATCGGAAAGCCCCCTCTTTCTTGGGAATGATTTGGTTGTTAAATATTTTTAGTTATAATATTAATGATGAATAAGTTCGTGTTGATTAAAGATGAAATTGATATTTCCATTATGTTGGAATTATTAGTGTTAGTGGAAATCGACATATATTTCGATAATAATGGATGTCTGTTAAATATTGTGAGTTATAATATTAATGATGAATAAGTTCGTGTTGATTAAAGATGAAATTGATATTTCCATTATGTTAGGATTATTAGTGTTAGTGGAAATCGACATCTATTTCGATAATAATGGATGTCTAGAGGTTATATTGATTAATCGGGTAATTAATCGAATAAATGAGCAATTAATTGCTATTAATTCACATGCTTATAACTATTTGTTCACATGTGTGTACTATTGATTCACATGCATGTACTATTAGGGGAGGTGGTGCAAGATTGATAATACTTGCATGACATAATTAAAAATGGAGGTATAGATGAAGGTACTATATTGTAATTATTTTTTTCACATGATTGTTGTGACGCCCCCAAATCTGGGTCTCTTTCAACCTGACATATGGTGCTCCACGGTGCTACAGTTGACACAAACATTCAATTAAAATGCCTCAAAAAAATGAATATGTCTTATATATATTCCAAAACAATACTACCATTCCCCAGGTTCTTT
Source organism: Panax quinquefolius (assembly GCA_020205615.1). NCBI lineage: Eukaryota > Viridiplantae > Streptophyta > Magnoliopsida > Apiales > Araliaceae > Panax > Panax quinquefolius. The sequence goes on along the minus strand of CM035171.1, from coordinate 85,234,714 downwards.
ATAACCGTTACATTTGTTCTTGTCATAATATCAAATATTATCATTACAAACCTATACTATTACATAGGTAATCTACACGTTCACTTTAGCCTTCTCTTTATCCTTGTAGAATCCTTCGGTCCATTTGGTCTAAGCTGCATTCATATGGTTCAAGCAATTGTGAGCATAACAAGCTCAGCAAGTACAACAATTTCATTTTAAAAGCATGCTTGAAACATAGAAATCGTATATCTCCAATAACTGGATGATAGTTACGAAGTACTATCAATAACTTAAAATAACGTTTCTTTTCCTTCAAAACATTTTGTAATAAGAATAATCTGTAATTCATCAATTCTGGTTCAAGACGTGAACGTCTTATAGTCTCTTTGAAAAGGACAACTGACCCGCGAAGTCCGTAAGTCCAAGATTATCTTACGAGCACTTCTAGGTGATCAGCCTATAGTACTCTATGTTGATCAACACTACATCCATTAAATGTGTGTACGTTTAAGTTGTGGCAACCTCACGTGCCCATCGAATACTCGATGAAAATACATTTGTTTATTCATATTCAAGCTAACCTTGAATCCGTACCAATTAGTTGGCATAGGATAGCGTTAGCAATTCTATATTGAAAGACTTCTAAACAGTTCAATCAATCTATTACGATTAGTCTAGCAGAGCTAAAACTGGTATCGACTCTTTCTTTAATACCATACATTCATCTCATAACTTGAATCATTTGAAAACCTGGCTAAGACGAAGGTTAGACAAGCGTTTAAGAAAAACTTGCCTTCAGCGTCTACTATAGTATAATTACGTTTCCTTTGAGTCTTTATAGTCTCTACAACACATAATCACATAACATACCAAATTAGGTCATGAATGAACATACATAGCTCCTAAAGAATCTTACCCTTCTTCTCAATCTAATCCCTTATTAGATTTGTTATTATTGGTTACGGCTTTTCGTCATTCTTTACATCATTCTTACCAACTTCGTTCTCTTCTATAACTTAACTGAAATTATTTCATTAATACAACTTAGTTCGAGTTAAGTGTCCTTCATCGCAGCTTACTAACTTTATTATTAATCGAAACTCGATCTTCATTGGTTTAGGACTTATTTCACATTGTTTGCATTCATCTTCAATTGACTTATTTTAACCCTAAGTGATCTTACTTGGGGTTTAATTATGACTTAACAATGTTACTTCATGTTTATTAAGTTTGTATTACTTCATTGCCTTTCTTTTTATCTTTATAACCAATCCTCTCTATGCAAACCCTAGAATTTAAGGTGTCAGTAATACCAACTTTTCTTCTTTGTTTTGTGCGTTGCTGCCACGCCTTAGAATCAAAAGACTTGGGACGGACACGCAATGGCCTTGAGTCCTAGTGTTATCTGCCCGTATTGCTGGCGTAGAACTAACAAGGGTTGAGGCTTGCTTTGGGCTGCTGCGTTTTAGCTAATTAAGCTTGAGTCGCGCCATGGCAGCGACTCTCTGTGCCGCAGAACAATTTTGATGATTTTTCATTATGTGAGATTTCCGTCTTTGTAACTTCTTTGTTATAAGTCCGAATTGGCTCGTTCAAGAGCCTACGGTTCACAAATCACGTACTCTACGTGTTCATTCAAGAATTTTGTCTATTCGACTTCGTTTGCTAAAATTTCACCTATTAGTCCATTTTTAACGAAAATGATAAACGTTCGTGAACGTTCAACGCTCGCTTCTTCGTTCTAAGTCGGAATTCGGCCATTTTCGAGTCTGCAACTCTATAATGCCAAATAAGACTTGTCTCCATTGAAAACTAACATTTCCAAACTCAATATCAAAATTCGACTTCTATTCCGAGAATTTCACGAATTCGATGATCGTCGTTTAATCGTGTAAATTTCGGCGAAACTTCGTTACTTGAGTTTTTTAAACCATTTCACTTGGAATCAATCCATTATACTATACATGCTTCATTAACTTATAAACATGATAAATTATTACTTGTTCTTAATAAGTTCAAAACTAATAAATTTATAAACTACTTATTAAAGTATAACATACTTGATTTCATTGCTTATGACTTTTTAATAAGTTAAGTCCTTTAATCCTTATTCTTACCTCTTATTAATCATGCTAACTTCTTAATATAAACATGTTACCACTTCTTACAAGTTCTTATACTTTCATTATTGTTCTTCACAAGTTCGTAACTTAAGTGATTATGAATAGCTTATTCATGATTTATACGGCTTATTAAGACTTAAGCCCTTTGGTTTATCATTCCTTAACACACTAGTTCTACCAATACCCCCTTCTCTAACAATGGAAGAGAAAGAGAATCAAGGATTAAGGTTACTTACTATTTGATGATCACTTGTTAAACCTCAATCCTCTTCTTGCTTCTTGCTTAATAAGAACTCTAGCTTCTCTAGCTTTTTCTCTCAAGCCATTAAGCTATAAGTTGTTGTGGAAAATCTAATAATAGAAGTCTAACTTTATAAGTGCTTATTCTCTCAACCAAATAAGCTCTCAACTTATTAGTGTATAAGGTGTTGGAGGAAATTGAAACAACCAACAAATGAGCTCTTAAGCTCTCTATTTATAGGACTTCTAAGGTTAGGGTAGTTTAGTCTTTAGGCCATTCCACCTCCTTAATACACCTCCTTACTATTCATTACTTTGCCCCTAAGTAAACTTGCTCACCACATAAACTTGGCCATCACACTTATTTAATCACTAAGTATACTTGTTAATCACACATAAGCACTTCGCTATTAAGCTATCTTGCTCCCAACACTTTTTGCTTAGCCCTTAAGTTAGCTTTACTTACTCATCACTTTGGATTATCCATGGTTTGCCCCATGGTTTTAAACCATCTCCTAACCCATTGGACATTTACTTTGGACTTTAGCTTAATTAACTTAACTTAATCATTTTGGGCTTACATTAATTTTACTTTGGGCTTGTAATTAAATAATCACTTGGGCTTGAACATTAACTTACCTTGGGCTTCACATTACAAACACTTAGGCTTGTGCATTAATTCTATTGAACTTAACCATTTCCTATACAATCCTACTAATTCCTTTCTTTTGGCTTAAAGCCTTATAACATATATTATACGTATAATTCTCGTATTCTAACTCGTATACTAATTCCACATATACGACATACCATTATTCATACGTACTAGTATAATACCTCATATAGTATTCGTATTCCTTACCTCGTACAATACCTACGTAATATACAATCATCGTTTAATTCATTAATCACATTTCTTTTTCTTCTCATAAATCATTTTCCTTAAACGTTAGGTTTTAAGTCCACAGGCGAAATATTACGTTTTCCATAACTGAAATATTATTAGATAATCCATCACACCTCGATATTCTATCATTACGTATTTCTCGGAAGTTCAAAAATAATTCCCGAGCAGAAATGCGTGAATAGTGTTTTTCAGAAACTCTCTCGGAAAGCTTTTATTTTCGTCTTGGAATTCAAACACTTTAATTCTACCACGTAGCCAAAATCCTACGATGTTCTGACATTTCTAGGTCATAGAATGATGTTCGATTAGCTTGCTCCATAAATAATCAATTAAATTCATTTAATAAAAAAAAAAATTAATTCTCAAAAATCCGATTTTCTCGGGCGTTACAATTGTACTATTGATTCACAAGATGTACTATTAGGGGAGGTGGTGCAAGTTTGATAAAACTTGTAGGACTAAATTAAAAATGAAGAAAAAGATGAATGTATTATACTGTAATATTTTGAGCCCCAAAACGTGCAATTATCGAAAATATTTTTTTTTTGTAAATAGAAGCTCATTCTTCTTTCATTCTCACCAATTTACTAAGACTCACAAGAGCATTTATAGAGAGAGAAACTTTAGAGAGAAAGTAGAAGAGAAGTCTGCTACCTTACTATTCCAGTATCCAGTCTTCTTCTGAGGTAAGGGATATTATTTTGTTCAGTATTCATAGGAATAATATTTTTTTCCATACTCTGTAGTATGTGAGTAATATTATTTCATCTCGTATATTCAACTCCTTCTGTGTGGAGATATATCTCAGACTCTTAGAATCCTTGTATAACTCACTTTTCTCCCCGTATAATTACTATCTTCAGATTTTTAATTCAAAAACTACAACTGCCAATTCTAGATCATAAGTAGGATAGCCCTCCTCATAATCCCCTAACTGGCGTGATGCATACACAATGACATTGCCATGCTATAAGAGCACGCAATCATGTCATCTATGCGAACATCGAGATACACTACAAAATTCCCTGTATCATCTGATAAAGAGAATACAGGTGCCGTAATTAACCTTTCTCTTCAATCCTGTGACGCTAATGGTACCTCCTCTTTCTTTCTTACTTCCAACCGACTATACCCCGTACACAAATCTATCTTTGGAAAAAAAAATTATTTGCCCCTCTCAACTGACCAAATAGATCATCGATCATGGGCCATGGGTATTTATTATTAATTGCTAACTTATTCCTCCTACGATAGTCAATACACAACCGTAACGACTCCTCCTCTTCCTTAATACCAACCTAACTTGTGTCATGGTTCGACAATAATAATGTCGCGGTAATTTATTACCGTAAATTACTACCTTAGATTTTCTGAGAAAACTAAAGGTTCACACTTTTCTTATAACAATTTATTATAGTTCTATGGTTAATCAACCCATTCATACCGAGAATTTCCTCAAATCCTCTCGACATTAATCGAAAATTATCTACTGATACTTGCTTACTTCTATTATTCATGAAACCATTTCCACGAATATAATTAACAAAACTTAATCCCTCCTCCTCTATCTTAATGTATTTATAATCTCTTCCAGACAGACTCCTAGATAAGTCTTTCCACATGTCTTACACACCTCGATCCTTCACTTAGGATCCCCTTGACCCACTTCAGTATTCCCGGAGTTAAAAATTTATTTCTCTTTGGTATACTACCACTACCATTCTCTACCTTGGTTCCTCCCTCTCTCTTGCTCTCATCTTTTCCCTCTTTGTGTTATTGAGTCTACAACTCACTATCACCTTATGCTATAATCACCTTCTCCAGAATGATCCCATTGGAAACACTCTAGATCACCAAAATCCCACTATAGAGCTAGGGTTTCAAGCCCTGCTCCAACCTACGAGCCTTCACCTCCTCCGTGTCCACTTGATGTGAAACAAACCTTGCCAATTCATTTGAATTTGGTCGCGTACTGGGGAAATATCATATCCCCTTGCTTAAGTTCTAAGAATTCAATCTCTATCCTCCCTCAAATATTTGTAAGGAAATAATTCTCAAAGAAAGCGTTCTTGAATTGTTTCCACGTTACCGCATCTGTTTTAACCCCACCCTGGTGAGCCTTCTACCAAAAGTTGGCTTCACTCTTCCTCGTGTAAGTCACAAAAGAAAACTTCTGTATCTCATCTACGCTTGTAATAACAAACGCCTTCTCTATTTCTTTTACCCCGGTATGGGCCTCGATTGGGTCCGTCGTTCCTTTGAACTCCGACGAACCTATGCTTTTAAACTCTTTAAAGGTAATCGTTCTAGCTACCTTAGGTTTCGTGGGTACTCTACCCCCGGTTTGGGTAAATTCAGTCGTTAATAAATTAACGAACTCTTACATAGGGTTGTTTTGACCCCATTAATTATCATTATGTGATTCCTCTTCCTTATTACGTTATCTTCTCCCTGGCGACATTTTTAGATTAAATAAAATTTCATTATTATCTATTTACTTACTTCGTTATTAATTGCCACATACCAAATTGCATCATAACAAATTATTTCCATGAAAACTTCATTATATCCATATGCTTCTTCATAGTTTGAAACTATTTACAATTTGTTTTCATAGACAAAAGCTATTAAATTTTCTATCCCGCATTTGAACTTCACAAAAGTTGGGATTTACAAAAAGACTACCCTTTAAAAGACGCTTTTACGTCACTACACACATATTTATAACTCTAGACTTCTAATAATGCATAACATGACATCCTCGTGTTTCTCATTCACAATCATTACTCTGATATCCAGAGCTAATCATATGGCGTGTTTGTCCCGACTCAATGGAATAACAAGCAACCTTGACTTGAAATCCTTATATGCACTCTCATGGATGTAAGACATCCGTGCTATCTTCAGATCCTTCTCCCCGGTTTCTCTACAAAGCTCATCGTGACCCTCGCCTTATAATTCCTAGCACCTTTCTTGCCGCCATAAGCACCTGCTTATCGTGCTCTAACTCAAAATTTGCTTCTGCAGATATCTTAGCTTCATGGAGATAACTAATCTCTTCACTCTGATTATGCAGAATTGTACCTAGTTGCACATTCTTGTCAAGCGCTGCTAGATACAATGCTTCCATCGTATCTGGAGGTGATGATTCCAATGTAGGTACCACCGTAGTAACCGATGATACCTCTCTTTCTTCCTCCATATCATTCATACTAAGGTATGATGATATATCCATATCTCCCTCTGAGTAGTCTTCCTCGAAAAAGTACTCCTCGGCCTCCGACTCCGCTAGAATCACTAATGGTACCTCCGCCACCGGCATAGGTACAGGCTCTACTCGGTTCACAAGCTCTTCGTTCACTGCGTATATATCTCTATACATCAAGCTATTGATCGACATCCTACAATAACACATATGTTGATTAGTACATAACACAGAATTGTATAAGCACAAATCACATTTAATTTATTTAGGGTTACTTTCCATCTTTTAAATCTTTTGGTACTGAGTTTCCTCAATACCGTATTAACTCATTCGACTCAAGTAAAGCTCGAGTTTACTTCCTTCGAACTTCTCTTCCTTAACAAGGTTATGAGCCTAAGGTTCTTCCCCCCTTAAGTTTTATAACCTAATGCTTTGATACTAACTGTGACGCCCCCAAATTCGGGTCTCTTTCAACTAGACATATGGTGCTCCACGGTGCTACAGTTCACACAAACATGCAATTGAAATGCCTTAAAAGAACGAATATGTCTTATATATATTCCAAAACAATACTACCATCCCCCGGGTTCTTTATAACCGTTACATTTGTTCTTGTCATAATATCAAATATTATCATTACAAACCTATACTATTACATAGGTAATCTACACGTTCACATTAGCCTTCTCTTTATCCTTGTAGAATCCTTCGGTCTAAGTTGCATTCATATGGTTCAAGCAAGTGTGAGCATAACAAGCTCAGCAAGTACAACAATTTCATTTTAAAAGTATGCTTGAAACATAGAAATCATATATCTCCAATAACTGGATGATAGTTACGAAGTACTATCAATAACTTAAAATAATGTTTCTTTTCCTTTAAAACATTTTGCAATAACAATAATCTATAATTCCTCAATTCTGGTTCAAGACGTGAACGTCTTATAGTTTCTTTGAAAAGGACAACTCGGCACGAAGTCCATAAGTTTGGCATATCTTACGAGCACTTCTAGGTGATCAGCCTATAGTACTCTATGTTGATCAACACTACATCTATTAAATGTGTGTACATTTAAGTTGTGGCAACCTCACGTGCCCATCGAATACTCGATGAAAATATATTTGTTTATTCATATTTAGGCTTACCTTAAATTCGTACCAATTAGTTGGCGTAGGATAGCGTTAGCAATTCTATATTGAAAGACTTGTAAATAGTTCAATCAATCTCTTACGATTAGTCTAGCCGAGCTAAAACTGGCATTGACTCTTTCTTTAAAACCATATATGCATCTCATAACTTGAATCATTTGAAAACTTGGCTAACACGAAGGTTAGACAAGAGTTTAAGAAAAACTTTCCTTCAGCGTCTGCTATAGTATAATTATGTTTCCTTTGAGTCTTTACAGTCTGTATAACACATAATCACATAACATACCAAATTAGGTCATGAATGAACATACATAACTCCTAAAGAATCTTACCCTTCTTCTCAATCTAATCCCTTATTAGATTTGTTATTATTGGTTCCGGCTTTTCGTCATTCTTTACATCATTCTTACCAACTTCGTTCTCTTCTATAACTTAACTGAAATTATTTCATTAATACAACTCATTTCTAGTTAAGTGTCCTTCATCGCGGCTTACTAACTTTATTATTAATCGAAACTCGATCGTCATTGGTTTAGAACTTATTTCACATCATTTGCATTCATCTTCAATTGACTTATTTTAACCATAAGTGATCTTACTTGGGGTTTAATTATGACTTAACAATGTTACTGTAGCGCCCCCAAATTCGGGTATCTTCCAACCCGCTAGATGGTGTTATACTGTACAACATTCAGACATTCATTCAATTGAAAAGTTTCAAAGAACGAACATAACTTTTATATATTTAAAGTAATATTTACATTTCCCATGTTCAATACCCGTTACAAAGGTTCTTTGTCATAATATCAGTTAAATTACAATAATAGATCTATACTATTACAAGACAGCTTAGTAATCTGCCTTAGCTTTTCCTTTATCCTTTTTCGATCCTTCGGGACGTTCAGTCTGAGCTGCATTCATATGGTTCAAGCAAGAATGAGCATAACTAGCTCAGCAAGTATAACAATTTAATAACAACATGCCTGACACAAACAAATCGTATATCTTCAATAACTAAACAATAGTTATGAAGTACTATTGATAATTCAAAATAGCACTTCATCTTTTCTTTCAAAATGTTTTACAATAACAACCATATTTAGTAAAACATTCACTCCGGTCAAAGACCTCGAGTATTCATTCTTTGTTGGAAAAAGGACAACCTGGAAATAAGTCCGTAAGCCCGATATCACGTACAAGCACTTCTAGGTGATCAACCTATTGTACTCTATGTTGATCAACACTACATCCATTATACATATGTACGTTTAAGCATTTGGCAACCTCACGTGCCTGTCGTTTTACCGACAAAACATTTATTTAACATTTCAGTCTTCTTTTGAAAACCATATAAAGTAGTTGACAAAAGATAGCAACATTTGATAATACATGAATAGATTATCAATACATCAAGTCTAGCCAAAGGAATTGGCTTCAACTTCAACATACCTCAATTCATGCGAAAGAATACACGAACCTCAAAAACTTGTTCAGATTGAACTGAGACAAGAATTAGAATACTTTCCTTTAGCGTCTGCTACGGTAAATTAACTTTATGTTCAAGTCGTTCAAGTCTCTACAATACATGATCACATAATGGCTTACATTAGGTCACATATAATCAAGTATGTATATGACTATATCATACCCTTCATTTTAATCTAATTGTGTATTAGATTCAATTACTATTCATTCTGGTTTATCATTACCCTTCCATTTATATTCGACTAGGTTATCTCGACCTTTACATTACATTCCTTAAGGTTTAACAAAGTTTAAACAATGTTACTTTACCTTCCTTAAGTTATGTTTACTTTTAAATCAATTAGGTTTTCTTCTCTTTGTACTTAGAAACCTTCATTACTCTTTGTACTTAGAAACCTTCATTACTATCTTTGTTCTAAGACTGGCGTTGCGGCGCCAGATTTATACCTACATCTCGTGCTGCGGTGCGAGCTCTTAATGTCATTGTCCCGGACTTGGATTGCTGGCTGAGTCCTTACTTGATAGGCACCGCATGGCGCCACTCTCTAGAGGTTTTGATCTCGTATACATGGCGTTCTTGGGGCCAAAATATGTACTATAGTTATATTGCGATGAACTCTTCTGAGTGTGCTCGATTCTTGTTACCTTGTTTGTAGCGCAGTCATTTACCTTAGGTTGGGCCATGGCCAACTCTGTGCACAAGAAAAAAATTTCAGTTTTTAATTTTTGTGAACTTCGCGGACGCATAACTTCTTCGTTATAAGTCCGAATTGGCTCGTTCAAAAGCCTACGGTTCACAAATTACGTAATCTATATGATCATGCAATAATTTTATCTATTTTCCTTCATTTGCTAAAAATTCACCTATTGGTTTAACAAAAACGATAAACATTCGTGAACGTTCAACGCTCGTTTCTTCGTTCTAAGTCAGAATCCGGTCATTTTCGAGTCTGCAACTCTTAAATGCAAAATATGACTTGTCTCCATTGGAAAACAATGGTTCTGAGTTCAAACCCAAAATTTGACTTCCATTAAGAGAATTTTACGAATTCGACGATTATCGTCCAATCGTGCAAATTTCTGCAATTCTTCCTTCTTATGATTTATTCAACATTACAAATGAACTTCATTCATTATGTGAACACACTAACATACTTAATACAACAACTTATATTCATTGTTGGATTTTGACTTATTCTTCACGAGCTTATAACTTGTCAAATTATAAACTACTTAAGATTTGATTATTCATGACTTATGACAATTAGAGTTTCATAATCATCATACTTTATATGTTCTTAACATATAACTTAACTTATGTATACATGATACATATGATCATATAAATTCTTTTACATTCATATCATTTCTCTTAATAAACTCCTTACAAGTTCATATTATTTTTCACATAAGTTTATAACTTATGCTAGCTTAAATGACTTATTACCAACTTAATTGGCTTAAGTTCACTAATTACTCATTCATGTTTCTTAATCCAACTTTTCTTATCATCCTATCATGGTAGAGATAGAAGATAATTGAGAAGAAGTCTTACTCTTTTGAAGTCTTGGTAAGGTAGCTTTCTTCTTCTTCTTCTTACTTATGGAAGTAACTTATTTGTGACTTAAACTCTCTAACACTTAAGCACTTTGTGATGTCTAGATTATTTGAACAACCAACAAATGGCTTGTAAGCTTCCTCTATTTATAGAAATTGCAAAGCTAGGGTAGTTTAGTCATTAAACCATCCCACCTCCTCAAGCCACCTCCTTACTATTCATTACTTGCAAGGCACAAAACCCATCCTTTGCTTGGTCATTACTCATTTAACTTGGTCATTAATTCAAAGTCTTGGTCACCACATTACTTGGTCATTACTTATCTTGATCACCACTTATATTGGTCATCACACATTAACCATATCAATATGGTTTTGCCCCATGGGTCTATTAACTCATGGATTCTAGCTTGGGCTTGGATTAATAAATCCTTGGGCTTTGCATTAATAAGCGATGTAGCTTGTTCATTAATCAATTATTGGGCCTCTTCCTTTAATTCACTTGGACTTATATTAATTCTTATCAATCTTTCCAAGTCCATTAACATTTCTTAATACATATACATATAGTTTATATATTATTTTCGTATTCTAATTCACATAGAATTTATATACGATATTTCATCCTTCATACAAACTCGTATAATACTTCATATTATACTCGTTTTCATTTCTTTGTAAATACCAAGTATCATACAATTATTACTTATTCCTTAACACTTCGCGCTTTACTTAACGTTTATAAATTAAATCCATGGCGAATTATTACATTTTCCATAACTAGATTTTTATTACATAATCCATCTTACCTTGTTATTTCATCATTACGTATTTCTGGAAACTCAAAATTATATCCACGAGCAAATATCGATGAATAGTGTTTTCGGAAAATTTCTCGAAAAACTTTTATTTTCATCTTGGAAATTCAAACACTTTAATTCATCCACGTAGCTCAAATACTACGACATTCTAACATCAATATGTTATATAATGACAACCGTCTTTATAACACAAGGAATACGATTTTATTATTATTTAATTTAATAGAATCATTTTACAATAAGATTCGAATTTCTCGGTCGTTACATTCTTCCCCCCTTATAAAGATTCTCCCCGAGAATCTGCGTCTTACTTTAATCAAATAGATGAGGAAAATTTTTCTTCATCTTTTCTTCTAGTTCCCATTTGCTTCTTCAAATACGTGGTTCTTCCATAATACTTTTCTTGATGGTATTACCTTGTTCCTCGAACTTGTTCCTTTCTATCAATGATGCGCATCGTGACTCTTCATATGATAAGTCTTTCTCGATATGAATCGGCTCATACTCGATTACATGCTTAGAGTCCGGCTTATATAGACGTAATACAGATACGTGAAACACGTTATGTATTCGTTCTAGGTCTGGAGGTAATGCTATCATATACGCTACCTCTCCCACCCGTTTCAATACTTCAAAAGGTCCTATAAACCTTGGACTTAACTTTCCCTTCTTTCCAAAACGTATCTTTCCTTTCCAGGGAGATACCTTTAGAAACACATACGAGCCCACCACAAACTCTCGACTTAGTCTATGTGAGTCCGCATACTTCTTTTGTCTGTCATGAGCTGTGACGAGACGCATCTGAATTAACTTGACCACATCTGCTGTTTGCTGCACCAATTCTGGTCCTAGCATCCGGCGTTCTCCCACCTCATCCCAACACAAAGGTGTTCTGCACTTCCTTCCATACAAAGCTTCGTACAGAGGCATGCCTATGCTTGCATGATAACTGTTGTTATATTCAAACTCTACTAGTGGTAGGTGATCATCCCAACTACCCTTGAAATCCATGACGCAAGACCTCAACATGTCTTCTAACGTCTGAATTGTCCTTTTGCTCTGCCCATCATTTTGTGGATGATAAGTTGTGCTTAACCTCAGGTGTGTTCCCAACTGCTCTTGCAAACTCCTCCAAAAGTTTGATGTGAATCGTGGATCACGATCTGACACAATCGATACCGGTACTCCATGTCTGGAAATGATTTCCTTGACATAAAGTTTAGCTACTGGTCTAAGTTATACTTGACCCTAATTGGCAAAAAGTGAGCCGACTTCGTCAACCGGTCCACTATTACCCAAATCGAATCGTACCCTTTCTGCGTCGTCGGAAGTCCTACCAATAAATCCATCGTGATATGCTCCCATTTCCATTTTGGAATCTCCAATTACTGTAATAAACCACTGGGTCGTTGATGTTCGGCCTTAACCTTTTGACAAGTTAAGCACCTACTCACATACTCTGCTATTTCTCTCTTCATGTTTGGCCACCAAAAACTCTGTCGAAAGGTCTTGATACATCTTAGTACTGCCAGGATGTATCGAGTACCTCGAACTATGAGCTTCTTGTAATACTTGCTCCTTTAATTTTGTCTCATTCGGAACCCAAATTCTTCCCTCAAATCTTAATAATCCCTCATTATCAAGACTATACTTAACATCTTCCTTCTCGGATAACCGCTTCTTTATTTTGTTACACTCATCCATCTTGAGTTGTACCTCCTTGACTCTTTCTATGATGGTAGATTTCATCTCCGTCGCAAAGAGTAATTGCACCGAATCACTCGGCATCTTCACTTCTATTTCCATCCTAGCCATCTCTGTTATTAACTCATTTTAAGCTGTTAACATAGACAACTTTTCCCGACCCTTCCTACTTAAGGCGTCGGCAACTACATTAGCCTTTCCAGGGTGATACAAGATTTCACAATCATAATCCTTTATCAACTCCAGCCATCTTCTCTGTCTCATATTCAACTCCTTCTGAGTGAAGATATACTTTAGACTTTTATGGTCCGTATATATCTCACATCTTTCCCCATAAAGATAATGTCTCCATATCTTTAGAGCAAACACTCTCTATGACCCGGTTCGGATCATGAGTAGGTAAACTTTCTCATAATCCTTCAAATCTTTGAGATGATACGCATAATGACTTTGCCATCTTTGCATAAGCACACAACCAAGTCCTTTATCTGAAGCATCACTATACACTACAAAATTTCTCGTGTCATCTGGCAATGACAAAACAGGAGCTTCACTTAATCTCTTCTTCAGTTCTTGAAAACTGTCTTCACATTTATCTGTCCATACGTATTTCACCGTCTACCTTGTTAAGTTACTCAACGAGGTAGCTATCTTCAAAAAATCTTGGATAAATCTTCGATAGTACCCTGCTAACCCTAGGAAACTCCGCACCTCATTCGGCGTTTTCGGTTGTTCCCAATTCATTACTGCTTCCACCTTTGCTGGATCCACTGAAATCCCTTCTTGGTCAATGACATGACCTAAAAACTACACCTTTTCCAGCCAAAATTCACATTTGGTGAATTTCGCATATAACTTCTCCCTCCTTAGTGTCTCCAACACTAACCTTAAGTGTTTGGCATGATCTTCTGGCGTCTTAGAATAGACTAGAATATCATCGATAAACACCACGACAAACTTGTCCAAATATAGTTTGAACACTCTGTTCATCATATCCATAAATGTAGCTGGTGCATTCGTCAACCCAAATTACATCACTAAAAACTCGTAATGACCATAACGAGTCCTGAATGCAGTCTTTGGTATATCTTCCTTCCTAACCTTCAACTGATGATACCGTCGTTCAAGAAATCTATTTTAGAAAATACTTTTGCCCTTTCAATTGATCAAAGAGATCATCGATCCCGGCAATGGGTATTTATTCTTTATCGTTAACTTGTTCAACTCCGATAGTCGATACAAAGCCTTAACGATCCGTCTTTCTTCTTGACAAACAAACAAGGTGCTCCCCACAGAAAAACACTTGGTTGAATGTACTTCTTGTCCAATAGTTCTTGTATTTGAACCATTAGTTCTTTCATTTCCACAAAGGCCATAAATGCAGATGCGGTGCCCTTAAGACCGGTGCTTAGTTCACGGCACTGATGTCTATCACAAATTCGATCTCCCTATCCTATCAGTAAACCCTAAGAATTCACTTGGAAATACATCCATGAATTCGTTTACTATAGGTATTTGTTCCATGGTTGCTCCCACTCTTTGGGTATCAACAACATGGCATATATAACCTACACAACCCTTCCTTAAAAGTTTTCTAGTTTGTGTCATCGTAAGGCAACACGGACGTCCCGGTAATTTACTACCATAAAATACTACAGGAGGTTGCTTCAACGTCCTGATGCTCACACTTTTCCTTTGGCAATCTATAATTGCTCCATGGTTAATCAACCAATCCATTCCGAGAATTACGTCGAATTCTCCTAACTTTATCGGTATTAAATCTACCGATAACTTACAACCACGTACATCTACGCAACAACTCCTATGAATATCTTTAACAGGAATTATCTCTTCGTTTGCTACCTTAATGTTCAAAGGTATATGTAATTTTTTGGGAAATAATTCTAGTCGTCTAGCAAAATCACATGCTAGAAACGAACAAGTAGCACCCGAATCAAATAGCACGTATGCATTTATATTGTTGATTGGAATAATACCTGCAACTACATCCCCTGATGCCACCGCATCTTGGACCGTCATATTAAAAGTATGGGCCATTGATTTCCCTATTGAAATTTGGACCACTAATAGCTAACTTCCCGCTATTAGGTCCCTTATTTCCTTCTATCCCCTTCTTCGGGCAGTTCCTTGCTATGTGGTCAGTTGATCCACATACAAAGCATCCGTGATTCTTCTTCGAATTGGGACAGTTAGGCGAAATGTTCCCTTCCTGTCCATAATTATAACACACCGCCTTACCTTTGAGACAGACTCCTAAGTGAGTCTTCCCACAGGTTTTACAGGCCTCCATCCTCCTCTTAGAGTCCCCTTGTTTTACTCCGATATTCCCAGAGTTAAAGTCCTTCCTTTTCTGACCGTCGCCACTCCCACTGGCTCCCTCGGTCTTGGTTCCTCCATCAACCCTGCCTTTGGTCTTCTTATCTTTGTGGTACTGGCTAAGAGCCTCATTCCCACCTTCGGCAATTATTGCCTTTTTCTAGTATGGTTCCAAAGGAAGTACTTTGGAACACAGAGATTCGGCTATAGAGCCAGGGTTTCAAGCCCTGCTCGAACCTTCTAGCCTTTCTCACTTCAATGTCCACTTGATGTGGAGCGAATCATGCCAGTTCATTAAATTTGGTAGCATACTGGGGAACTGTTATATCCCCTTGTCTCAATTCCAGAAACCTCATCTCCATCCTCCCTTGTATACTCGTGGGAAAATAGTTCTCGAAGAAAATCTCATTGAACCTCTCCCACGTTAGGTTTTCTATATCGGCCCTAGCCTGGTTTGCCTCCCACCAGAAGTTGGCCTCTCCTTTCATCAAATCGGTTGCAAAAGCAACCTTTTGACATTCCTCAACATTTGCTATTACAAATTCTTTTACCCATGTCTGGGCTTATATAGGGTCCGTAGTTCCCTTGAACTCCAGCGGACCTACACTTTTAAAATCCTTAAAAGTATTAGCTCGTACTACTCCAGGAATTACGGGTACATTAGCCCCCGTTCTATTAAAAATGCACAGATTAATGATTAACGAACTGCGCATTGGATTACTTAGGACCACCCTCCAGTTGGTTAACTTTAGCGCCATAATTTCGTTGTCTCCTTCTTGGCGGCATTTCGCTGTTAAGAAAACAACACATCATTATTATTTTATTCTTGTTGGTTTGTTATTGTTTGTAATAAAACAACAACTCATACTCATTACTTAACATATTCCATAAAAAGATTTATATTGATTCATAACTTGTAGTATAATACTACATTGTTTACATTACTCAGCCTTAGGTGATTACATTTCCATCCCGCAATTACTTTCCAAAAATTGGGATTTACAAAAGACTACCCTTTGTTATACAAAAGAGGGTTTTACATCACTACTAGATACATAATATTTACATTTCTATTCTACTCTAGCTATTGCTAGATTACATCTGCCGTAAGGCATTCTCAAAATCTGCTCTGGCCAAACCGACAATAATATCTCTACTGATGGTATGACAGGTCTGTCCTGCTTCTACCTGATATCCAGCTACTTGCTACTGGAAATCTACATGAGAACTCCTATGAATATTGGACATCCTCTCCAACTTCCGCTTCTTAGTCTTTAGCTCTTGCTTGAGCTCAAAGACTTCACCTCTCAAATCTCAGACTTTGTCCATAGCTAGGACTCTATCATCGTGCTCCTCTTCCCACATTCCTTCCATACTAGTCTTGTCCTCATGGACAGCTCGGAGTTCCTCCTTCAACTCCTTGACCTCTTGGCAGTAATGGACATTCCTATCCAATACCGATATAAACAGTGCCTTCATATTCCCCCGTGGACATTTCCTCTGTAGGTGGAACCTGGGTCTCTGTAGGTGGAACCTGGTCAAAGGACATCACGTCCACATCCTCCTCTAGCATGCCATCAAATATAGACATGTAGTCTAAGTCGTCTAAGTCTCCTGACTCGATAGTCACCAACTCTGGTTCTACGTCTATGGGATTTGGTAGTATTTCTACCCGATTAACTGAATCCTCGCTCACTACATGTATATCTCTATACATATCATTTTCTCCTGACATCTACAATAAAACAATATAGTTTGATTAGTATACGTCAGTAAAATAATAAAAATACATAACATAATATAATGCATTTTTATAAGGTTACTTTCCTTCTTTTACTTCTTTATTCTTTCGTAAGGTTATGACTTAAGGTTCTACTTTCCCCCTTAAGTTTTATAACCTAGGCTCTAATACCAACCTGTAGCGCCCCCAAATCTGGGTATCTTCCAACCCGAAAAATGGTGCTATACTGTACAACATTTATACATTCATTCAATTGAAAAGTCTCAAAGAACGAACATAACTTCTATATATTTAAAGTCATATTTACATTTCCCAAGTTCTATACCCGTTACAATGGTTCTTTGTCATAATATTAGTTAAATTACAACAATAGACCTATACTATTACAAGACAGCTTAGTAATCTGCCTTAGCTTTTCTTTTATCTTTTCCTGATCCTTCGAGACGCTCAGTCTTAGCTGTATTCATATGGTTCAAGCAAGAGTGAGCATAACTAGCTCAGCAAGTATAACAATTTAATAACAACATGCTTGACACATACAAATCGTATATCTTCGATAACTGAACAATAGTTATGAAGTATTATTGGTAATTCAAAATAGCACTTCATCTTTTCTTTCAAAATATTTTACAATAACAACAATATTTAGTAAAATATTCACTCCGGTCAGAGACCTCGAGTATTCATTCTTTATTGGAAAAGAACAACCCGGAAGCAAGTCCGTAAGCCCGATATCACTTACGAGCACTTCTAGGTGATCAGCCTATTGTACTCTATGTTGATCAACACTACATCCATTAAACGCATGTACGTTTAAGCATTTGGCAACCTCACGTGCCTGTCGTCTTACCGACAAAACATTTGTTCAACATTTCAGTCTTCTTTTGAAAACCATATCAATTAGTTGACAAAAGATAACAACATTTGATAATACATGAATAGATTATCAATACATCAAGTCTAGCCAAAGGAATTGGCTTCAACTTCAACATACTTCAATTCATGCGAAAGAATACATGAAACTCAAAAACTTGTTTAGATTGAACTGAGACAAGAGTTAGAATACTTGCCTTCAGCGTCTGCTACGGTATTTTAACTTTATGTTCAAGTTGTTCAAGTCTCTACAATACATGATCACATAATGCCTTACATTAGGTCACATATAATCAAGTATGTATATGACTATATCATACCCTTCATTTCAATCTAATTGTATATTAGATTAGATTTAGCTATTAGATTCAGATTTATCATTATGCTTGCATTATACTTCGACTAGTTTATCTAAACCTTTATATTACAATCCTTAAGGTTTAACAAAGTTTAAACAATGTTACATTACCTTCCTTAAGTTATGTTTACTTCCATTTCTTTTCTTTGTACTTAGAAACTTTCATTACTATCTTTGTTTCGAGATCTGCATCTGCGACCTTGACTTTATACCTACTCTACGTTGCACACGATGCGAGCTCTTAATGCCATTGTCCGGATATGGTATTTGCTGCAGTGAGTCCTTACTTAATAATATGTATTGCCACACACCAGAGGATTTTGATATCTTTGTTCTCTGGTCATTGTAATAACCCGATATTTTTATAAAAATAAATAAGAAATTTTGCATATAAATTTTTTATTTATTTATTTTAAATAATGAGAATAAGTGACAGGTAATGTGTATGATAAATGCGAATATTTTTATTACTTAAAAAATTATAAATAATTTTAGAATTATTAATTACTACAAATTATATTCTTATGGTATTTAATTCCTTTAAGCAGAAATGTTTTATTATTTATTTTCTATGAAAATATAATTTCTATATTTTTTATATAATATATGAAGTGATAATTAGAATTATGATAATAAATATTTTATTATATGAATCATTCAAAATATTTAAGTTAATTATTTTAACTTGATTATTGATGCTGTGTACGAAGGATAAGTCAGATATGGAATCCAAACCCTAAATTGGTATTGTGATCAAGAGATGAGAATAATAATATAATATTATTTATATTGTGATTATTCAAGATCTATATATATATATATTTATATATGTGTGAATGATGATAATGATTGGTTAATTATGGTAAATTAGGTCATAAACTAATATTTTGTTATTAAACCCTAATTTTTTAAACTCGATTATGAGTTAAAACCGAGTAGTAATTGTGTTATATGAATTTTCTTGTGTATTAGATAATTTCGTAATTAGGAGAAACCCTAATTATTATTTGAAACCCTAATTTGTTTAAATTAGAAATTGTATTTCTTGTTTTAGTAAAATTATACTGTTAATTAGAAAACCCTAATTTTAATTTAAGAACCCTAATTTTCTATTGAAAACCCTAATTTTAAATTATTGTGTTTAATTAAGATTTTATTGCACAATTATTTTAATTTGTCAAACTGTAGAAATTATTTGAGAAAATGTAAGATTTATAATCTAGTGAATAAATCCTAGATTTAATCACCTTGTACAAGAATGTCCTTGAAACTTTAAGTGAAATTACCAAAATATCCTTTTTGTCTCATTAGTGTATTATTTGTGAATTATTGTGCATTATTGCTAGCAAATTAATGGCAAACATCCTACCCTACCAAATTAGCATCCAATACTCGATTATATTCAGATTCAATCAACCATTTTGAGCATCCAATGCATCTAGCTTATTTTATATATAGATTGGAGAGAGAAATAAATTCATTTGTACACTTGAGTTTGCCCAACTCTCAACATAAACTCTCTCAAGCTTATAGCTCCGAAATTTCTTAGTTTATACACTCCCAAACAAAGCCCCACTAACACAATAAGCAAAAACAGAAGCTAGAAACAAGATCAAATCAAGAAAGGTATAAAACCTTACTTTGAATTTCTGTCCAAAATTTGTTGTTAGATCTTGTGTTTAAGTGTTAAAATATGTTGTTTGTAGTGTCTTATGATGATCTGGGTTGCTATATGTTGAATCCATAAAATCTAGAGGCTTGGATTTGAGTTTTAAAGAAATCTGAAAAAATAAAATTTTGATGTCTGACACTGAATGTCAGACCTCTCAGATCTCTCTCTGATAATGTTTTGTAATGTTTTATTGTTTGAATCTATAGCCTGGTATGTACTCTTTTATCTGTAGCAAGAATCAAGCTTTGATCAGTTTTAGATTTCAAGTTATTCTGGGTCAAACATGGTTGACTGAGAATGACTAGGCAATTCTGGGTAACCCAGAAAGTGCCCAGATCATGTTTGACAAGCTTTTCAAAGACTCATAATTGTCAGGTTATATGTGTATTGATGATGTTTTTGTATCTATCTTGTATCCTGGTATGTGGACTTTAGATCAGTGTCTTGTTATTACTCAAATCATAACATATTAGAAATAGAGGATGGTCAAAATAACTGAAATGATCACGATATGCACTTTCTGGAAATTCCAGAAAGTCATGAACAGGGTTCTGATAAGAGTTTGACCAGGTTAGATCTAACGATTATTTTGTTATTCGGGTAAACTTGTTTAGTATATTTATACCTTGTTATGATTTTTACAACCTGAAAGCCTAAGATCACAAAAACAGTTCCTATGTTGCGAGTTATGAAGATCACAAGTTGCCATCTCGGACTGTTCTTCATTTCTGGAAAACCCAGAAATGAAGAACAGCTTCTGACAAGTTATTCTGAAGCCCAGATCTCATTTGTTTTGTGTTTTATGGCCAAGTTTGTTGTGTTATCGTGTAGTACTACACAAGTACTACAAGATCGGATGATTATCGTTCCCAGAATCATAATGAATCAAGAATTATAATCGGTCAAACAAGCTGACTTGATAACCGGCTATGAAGTTCTGGGTTTGATGAAGAACACCTATAGCGACGATTACGTCGCTATAGGCACTTTTTAATGACAACGCTTTATTTATTTATTAAGTTAATTATTTTAATTAAATAATTACAAAAATTAGATTTAAATTATTAAAATACATAATTAATTACTAAAAAATTATTTTAATGTAAAGAAAATTATACTTTAATTATTTTGAATATATTTCATAAATATTTAATATTTTTGGAATATTAAAAGTATTTAATTTATTTAATTATAATATTAAATAAATTATTTAAAAATGATTTTAATAAATGAAAAATCATTTAAAATTATATTATGTTATAAGAAAATATTTTAAGTTATTTTCCATGACTTTTAATATTTTGTGATGAATTTCATTAATTAAATATTATTAATGATATTAAAGTTATTTAATGATTATATTAAATAATTTAGTTTAAAAATGATTTTATTATCATTTTTAAATGAAAATAAAGTGTTTAAAGATATTTTAAGTTATAAAATATAACTTTTAATATTTAAAAGATAATTTCATTAATAATTAAATATTAATGATATTTATTTAATGATTTGTAATATAAAGTTTATTTAATATATATATTAAATAAATAGTTTAAAAATGGTTTTATTTACTTAAAAATCATTTTAAAAGGATATTAAGGATTTTAAAATATTTTAAGTTATAATTAATGACTTTTAATATTTTGATAGATAATGCATTAATATTTTATTATTAATGGTAAGTATTTAAAATGATTTTAATTGTTTTTAAATTATTTAAAGGGTAATATAAATGTTTTAAAAATAGTTTGAGTTATTATAAATAACTTTTATATTTTGGCAATGGTTTAATTAATAATTTGATATTAATTGAATATTAATGATAATAGAATTGTTTAATGTTTAAATCATTTAATAATGATTCCGATATTTGAAAATTCATGATAAATTATAATAAGTGTTTAAAAATTATTTTGAGTCATTTAAAAATAATATGACTGATACTTACAGATATTGAGATACAGAATAGAGTCTTAGACTCGATAATTATTCGATAAGGTTGTGTGATTGCATCGGCATGTTCGAAAATGATCTGGACTTAGATATTTTGACTGTATTAATGATTGTTTGTGATTTAATGACTGTTAGATATGTGTGATAATGTTATTAGGTTATGTTTTGACTGCAATAGGTAGTATTATGTGTTGTAATATTTTATTCTAATCAGTAAATGATCTTACTACTGATAGGTGATTATATAAAAGATAAAACTAAGTTGCATTCTGTAAGCAGCGTATCAGGCAAGTATCCTACCTTTGCATTTCTGTTATGCAATGGACAAGAGTAAGAAGTTTCAGAATGATATTATTATTATGTTACATTATTAACTCTATTCCGATATACTCTATATCCGATTATTGTTTATCAACATGTTAGTATATGTTAATTCAGATATATATTATGTTCGTTAATTTCTATAAAATGGTTATACAAGTGTCCCCACTTGGATAATCATTGCAGTTAAACACATGTTGAAACACCTTTGTCAATTACCCGTATATATATA
Source organism: Panax quinquefolius (assembly GCA_020205615.1). Lineage (NCBI taxonomy): Eukaryota > Viridiplantae > Streptophyta > Magnoliopsida > Apiales > Araliaceae > Panax > Panax quinquefolius. The sequence continues at coordinate 85,212,055 of CM035171.1, read as the reverse complement.
TGTTGAAGTATAGATTATTGTTGAGTAAGATAAAACCTTTGGTTTGAAACTCCGACAAGTATGAACATTCCTTACACGGGAAAAACTTTTATGCGCCCAAGGCGGAGAGAGTTATTGAAATGTAGTATTGATCAATGCAGGGCAGAATGGGCTGATCACCCCCGTGTCCGTAAGTTATGACGGTTTGCACATGAATTTCTGTCTAACCTTTTCGAAAAAGAAAACAATGTTCATGATATGTCACTTAACCCTACTTATAGTCAATACGTAGTTTCTAAAATGTAAAAGAGAGTTGTTATGTTATTATTATCCTTGGTACAGATTACTTCACAACTATCGACTCGTTGTAGAAGAAGTTATATAAAGAAAATATTTAAATCCTTTCAGCTAATATTTATAATTGTTATTACTTGCTGGGCACTCAAATGCTCATCCTTGCTTACTTTAAATGTTTTCAGTTAAGTTTGAAGAACCAGAAAGCTCAGGAAGAAACAAAGGGAAAGGAAAGCTAATCGAATAAGATTTATGGTAGTTGTTATAATAGTTTTATATTATTAAGACAATGATATATATATAATAATATCATGTATTGTAAGGAATGTACTTTAAGGTCTCGTACCTGGGGAGATAGACTCTGATGATTATGTAAATTAAGTTTGTTATTTATATTATTGTTATTATTATTAGTAGAATTCCGCTCATAGAAATGGTATCGTGAAGCACCAAGTTTGGGTTTCAAGTACCCGGATTTGGGGGCGTCACAGGTTGGTATCAGAGCTTTAGGGTTAGAAACCTTAGGTGGGATCGACCTTAGGCTATAACCTTAGAACGGGGGAAAACATTGAAGATACAACTAACACATATCGAGTTTTAAAAGGAGATGAATTAAATAAATTTATCGTCAAACAGAATAAAAGATAACTTATATAAAACTCTTATTTGATGTGTGTATATACTATATGCTAATCAGGATAATTTACGCGTGTATATGTCTGGTGGAAAAGGATTGTTGAGGGCTTATAACTTGAGGAAGGATTAGATCCATACACCCAAGATAATATCGAAGCAAATAGCTGAAATAGAGGCTCACAAGGAAACCAACCTTGAGGAGGTGGTTATTATAGAAAACGTAGTACCAGATCCGGAAATGGTGGATTTGATAGATAGTGATTCAGACACTAAAGTTGAAGCTGATCAAGCATCAACAGAGGTGCAGGATCTGAGGAATAAGGTTTCTTCTCTGGAAAAGCTATGGGAAATAGAAAAGCTGTTGAATAGACAACTGCGTCAGGCGTTAATAGAAACAATGGAAGAGCAAGATAAGATTAAAATTCAAATTGATTAGATGGGAGCCTCAAGCAACACATCGTGTGCAGCTTCGAGAGATAAGGGAAAAAGAAAGATAGAAGACCATGACTTAGGAAAACCTGATAAGAAGAAAGGGAAAAAGATATGTTATATTTGCGGCCGTGAGGGACATACCTCTCCTCGTTGTCTCGACTATAAGAAAGGCGGATGTTTTATTTATGGGAGGGAAGGTCATCAAACGAAGAGTTATCCAAGAGAAAAGGCTTAGTAAATAGGTAGTATAGGTTCTGTTGTGTAGGTATGTTTAATGTAATATGTGTGATAAGTATGTTTGTGTAATGAGATAATTTCAACTTTTATGTTGGTCAAAGATGTAAATCCCGACTTTCGTAGTCAGAAAGGGATAGTTGGTGTTTAAAACAGTATGTGCTATGCTATGTAAAATATTCAACGAATGAATATGAATCTAAGTTTGAGAAATGAAACAAGTTTAATATATCAATCTTATGCAATAAGGTTTAGAATGGAAGTTAATAAAGTATAATTTATAGTTTTACTTAACCAGAAAATGCCGCCAAGACGTCAAACTCGAAACCAAAGGGTAGAAGAATCTATCAATGCTGGGGGACAACAGCAAGAACCGATGCAAAACTTTACAAACATGGTAGTTCAGCTCGCAAACAGGAATACCGGTAGTAGAAAACCAAATGCATAATCAATTGGCAAAATTTAAAGACTTCAAAGCAAAGAGAGGACCACGAATTCAGGAGGATCGGTGACCTATAGAAGCCCTGACATGGATTAATGAGATAGAAAAGGCGTTTGTAATTGCTAGAGTAGATGAGGGGCAAAAGACCACTTTTGCCACTTATATGATGAAAGGGGAGGCTAACTTTTGGTGGGAGGCAAATAAAACTAAGGCAGGAGAATGAGTAGTTACTTGGGATAGGTTTAAGACTTTATTTTTCAAAAAATATCTCTCAGCTAGTATGCAGGCTAGGATGGAGGTGAAATTTCTGGAGTTAAAGCAGGATAACATGACTGTTGCAGAGTATGCCGCAAAGTTTAATGAGTTAGCTAGGTTTGCTCCACATCAAGTTGATATGGAGGCTAGGAAGGCAAGGAGGTTTGAGCTGGGCTTAAAACCCTGGCTCTACAATAAGGTGGCAGTATTACAAATCAATACTTTTGCAGCACTCATGGAGAAGGCTATCATAGCTGAGGAGGGGAGTGAGGCCATGAGCCTCTACAACAAGGAGAAGAGGAACAGAAGTAAGGCAGAAGGATCTTTGAAAGTGGAAGGAAATAGAGGGAATAGGGGTGAGAAAAGAATGGGGAATTTTTCTGGGAATGTTCAGGTGAAACAGGAAGGTGTGAAGAAGCAGGTAGTGCAGTGTTAGAATTGCGGGAAGAATCACTCTGGCGAGTGTCTGAAGGGTAAGTTTGTATATTAAAAGTGCAGGGAGGAGGGTCATATCGCTCCCAACTGTCCCAATCCAAGGATGAACAGTGGGTATTTTATATGTGGATCAACTGAACATAAGGTGAAGGATTGCCCAAACAGGATAATGGAGGCAGGGAATGTAACCACAGGGAAAGGCAGTGGGACTTTAGCAATCACAGGATCGACCTCAACCAACAACCCAACAAAAGCAACTCCGAGGATCTTCAACATGACGGTCGAGGATACTGTGGCAGCTGGAAATGGAACTCCAGGTGCTATTCGAATAACTTATATATTTTATATGATTTTTCTATATATATAGTAAATTATTTTATAAAGAAATTTTGAAGGAGGAATTTGAGTTCTTTTAGAAATCAAATTTCTGTTTAATCAGATAGACAAACTTTATGATGAATAGTTACAGATCAGTTCGATCAATTATGATCGAGGTCTACTTGCAATGATTATATATGCTATGTACCCTTGTACGTATGAATTTTAAAATGGTGATTCCGGGGACGGAATCCTTATAAGGGAGGGTGAATGTAATAACTCGATATTTTTTTTAAAAATAAATAAGAAATTTTGCATATAAATTATTTATTTATTTATTTTAAATAATGAGAATAAGTGATGTGTATGTGTGTATGATAAATGCGAATATATTTATTACTTAAAAATTATAAATAATTTTAGAATTATTAATTACTACAAATTATATTCTTATGGTATTTAATTTACGTAGCGAAATGTTTTATTATTTATTTTCCATGAAAATATAATTTCTATATTATTTACATAATATATGAAGTGACTATTAGAATTATGATAATAAATATTTTATTATATGAATCTGTTCAGAATATTTAAGTTAATTATTTTAACTTGATTATTGATGCTGTGTACGAAGGATAAGTCAAATATGGAATCCAAATCCTAAATTGGGATTGTGATCAAGAGATGAGAATAATAATATAATATTATTTATATTGTGATTATTCAGTACTATATATATGTATTGTATATGTGTGGACAGATAATGATTGGTTAATTATGGTAAATTAGGTCATAAACTAATATTCTGTTATTAAACCCTAATTTTTTTAAACTCAGTTATGAGTTAAGACTGAGTAGTAATTGTGTTATATGAATTTTACTGTGTATTAGATAATTTCTGTAATTAGGAGAAACCCTAATTATTATTTGAAAACCCTAATTTGTTTAAATTAGAAATTGTAATTACTGTTTTAGTAAAATTATACTGTTAATTAGGAAACCCTAATTTTTAATTTAAGAACCCTAATTTTCTATTGAAAACCCTAATTTTAAATTATTGTGTTTAACTAAGATTTTATTGTACAATTATTTTAATTTGTCAAACTGTAGAAATTATTTGAGAAAATGTAAGATTTATAATCTAGTGAATAAATCCTAGATTTAATCACCTAGTACAAGAATGTCCTTGAAACTTTAAGTGAAATTACCAAAATACCCTTTTTGTCTCATTAGTGTATTATTTGTGAATTATTGTGCATTATTGCTAGCAAATTAATGGCAAACATCCTACCCTACTAAATTAGCATTCAATACTCGATTATATTCAGATTCAATCAACCATTTTGAGCATCCAATGCATCTAGCTTATTTTATATATAGATTGGAGAGAGAAATAAATTCATTTGTACACTTGAGTTTGTCCAACTCTCAACCTAAACTCTCTCAAGCTTATAGCTCCGAAATTTCTTAGTTTATACACTCCCAAACAAAGCCCCACTAACACAATAAGCAAAAACAGAAGCTAGAAACAAGATCAAATCAAGAAAGGTATAAAACCATACTTTGAATTTCTGTCCAAAATTTGTTGTTAGATCTTGTGTTTAAGTGTTAAAATATGTTGTTTGTAGTGCCTTATGATGATCTGGGTTGCTAGATGTTGAATCCATAACATCTAGAGGCTTGGATTTGAGTTTTAAAGAAATCTGGAAAAATAAAATTTTGATGTCTGAACATCAAAGTGAATATCTTTAGTGCAAAGTTGAATTGTTGACTGGTATGATCATGACCATTGAATTTATAAGTGAATATCTTTAGCTTAAGTGCAAAGGTGAATTGATCAACATGGTTATAATGATTGTTTATACAAATTTTGAAATGATTATATATTTCTTTGAGATATTAATATATTTGGCCTGTATTGCAAATATGAACTGTTGATGAATATATTTGGCCTATAGTGCATATCTTTGGCCTGTAGTGCAAAGATTAATTGTTGATGAATATCTTTGGTCCGTAGTGCAAAGATGACATGTTGTTGACTATCTTTGGCCAGTAGTGCAAAGATGAACTGTTGATGAATATCTTTGGCCCGTAGTGCAAAGATGAATTTATTAGTATGATTATGAACAAGAACTGTGATTTGGTATAACCATGATCTTTGATGTTTCAGGTAAAGACATGTGATTAAAATTATCTTCGTCCTAGATGCGAAGAGAAATTTAGAATCACAATTATGATTATGAGTTATTTATATGATTGTGGACCAGAACTGTTGATTGATGTTACAGGGATAAAACATTGTTGGTGGATTTTTAACATAGAGAAGATAATAGACTTTATGGTCTATTTGACTCTTCTAATGGATTGTTCGTTCCGCTGCAACTATGGTTTAAATTTTTATCATCTACCATATGTTATAAATCTCTGATTTATTATTGATGAAGTCTATTGATAATTTAATTATCTTTAGTCATGATATTATTTACTGAGCTAGTTGTGCTCACCCTTTTGCTTCACAATTCCTTTCAAGTAATAAGAGTGTAGCTGGGTCGAGCAGGGGTAATAGGGGAATAGAACAATGGTAATCATTTAGTAGTTATATTTGGTGAATCAACTAGGGTGACCCAACGTTGGAAGGGTGTTTTGCCACTATCATACAAGATGTCTAATGACATACCACCTCGTGTCATCATAAGACAGGGTTGTGCTCATCCACTTTCTGAGTATATTTACGAGCACTACCTATATAATCTTGGTGTTTGTTGAAGTATAATTCTCAATTAGAGACAGTGGAGATAATGATATGTCAAGAGAAGACTCATCATTGGGAAGAATATGATAGTAATCTTCTCATTTTTCTTTGGGGTCTATTGGGTCAACCAAGGATAATTTTGTGGCCATATGATATCTATCATAACCTAGAAGGATGGCCTCCCATGTACGAAGGTTTCCTTGAGCACTTCCCAAAGATTCTAATTTTTAAAACAGTTTTTTACTATACCTTTGTGTAAGGTGCCATTGTGACGTGCTATCCAAGGTTGGAATGTGAGTCACAGTTGGTATATATTTGTATCAAAACTCACAGCATATGTGTTGTTGTATTTTGCACGACAATTGTTGTAATAAAGTTGTAGTTGTTTTCTGTACCATGTATTTAGCGACTTAGAATTTGTTGGATGGAATGGACCTGTTTTTGGGTTGTCACAGATTCGCATCGAGTGAATTGAGAATTTGAAGTAGGCTCGTACGTATTTCTAAAGGTATCTCCCTGGAAATGAAAGATACGCTTTGGAAAGAAGAGAAAGTTAAGCCCAAGGTTTATAGAACCTTTTGAGGTATTAAAACAGGTTGGAGAGGTAGCTTATGTAGTAGCATTACCTCCAGACCTAGAATGAATACATAACGTGTTTTATGTTTCTGTGTTACGTCCTTATAAGACGGATTTTAAGCACGTAATAGAGTATGAGCCTATTCATATTGAGAAGGACTTAACGTACGAAGAAGTTCCTATTCAAGTCATTGATAGAAAGGAGCAGGTTCTGCGGAACAAAGTTATACCTTCGGTAAAGATGATATGGAAGAACCACGATGCCGAAGAAGCAACGTGGGAACTTGAAGAAAATATAAAGAAGAATTACCCTCAGCTATTTTTTTAATGTAAGACGAGATTCTGGGGACAGAATCCTTATAAGGGGGGAAGGATGTAACGACTGAGAAATTCGGATTTATTGTAAAATAATTTTACTTAATTAAATAATGAATAAAATTATATTATATGTTATTATTATGTGTTAGTAAGATGAATCTTGTTCTATAACCTAGATATGTCGGAATGTCATAGTATTTTGGCTATGTGAGGAAATTAAAGTGTTTGAATTTCCAAGACAAAAATAAAAGTTTTTCGAGAAATTTTTTGAAAAACACAATTCACGGTTTTCAGCTCGAGAATTATTTTTGAACTTCTGAGAAATACGTAACGATAGAATATTACGGGAAGATGGATTATGTAATAATAATTCACGTATAACAAACTCAGTTTTTCGTCTGCGTACTAAATTTGAGAACGTTAGTGAAAGTAAGGCATTAATGAATAAACGATGATCGTGTGATACGTAAGTATTGTACGAGATAATGAATATATGTATGATATGAAGTTTCATACGAGTATGTATGAATAATGGTATGTCGTATATTACGAATGAGTATACGAGCTAGTGTAAGAGAAGAATACGTGTATTGTAACAATCCAGAATTTTAATTATAATTTTTAAATATTTATTGAATTATATAAATATTTAATGGATGTGTTTATTGTTGAATAAACATTTGTTTAAATTGATTTGATTTGATTTGGTTAATTATTTGTTAAATGAATAATTAATTAGTTAAGAAAATTAATTATTATGAGATAACATTCTAATTTATTATTGTTGAATAAATATTTGTTTAAATTGATTAGATTTGATTTGGTTAATTATTTATGAAATAAATAATTAATGAGTTAAGAAAATTAATTATTATGAGATAACATTCTAATTTAAATTAATAAATTAAGTTAGAGAGTTTATAATGATTAAATAAATTATTATAATGATATTTTAATTTGATGTGTTAATTTATTAAATAGAATTATAATTATAAAGAAAATTATAATTTTGTTTGTGTTGATTTATGTGGTAAATTTATTCAATAAATTATTATTAGAATTAATTAAATTAAGTGTGACCATAAACTATATTATAAAGGGTTTATTAAAATAAATTAAAGGAGTTTAATTTAGTTTTGCCAAACAAGGCTTAAATATATTAAGTCTTTAATTTTTAAAGAGTTTTGCCAGACGAAGCCTTATGGCTTTTAGATTTTTTTTAATTTTGAATTATTAATATTATAAATAAAATAAATAATATATATTTATTTTTGGTAATCAATAACTTATTAGTATATTTATTATAACGTCGGTTTTTAAAACGTTTGAAAATCGTGCGTTGGTCTTGTTTTAATTTTACGTATAATGTATTTGGTCTAAACCTAAGCCTAAGAAGAAGTTACAGAAAAAAGAAAAGAAGGAGTTTTCAGAGGTTTGAGAGAGTCTGAGAGAGAGAATCAAGATAGAGTTCCTGAGTCTTTCAAACAATTATCGGTGGTGAACAAGGATTAAGCAAGAAAAGGTATATTACATAACCTTTATATTATATATATGTTTTACGGCACAATTTTCATGAGTTTCAGTGTGTATAAAGTTCTTTACAAATTCTCTGTAAAGTTCAAATTCTCTTGAATTATTGTATAAACTGAATAATTGCAATTGTAGGTAATTGTAATGCTAGAGTTTATGTTTAGATAAGGGATTGTATGCTAGTTTCGTTTAAAAAGGAAGAAAAATGTTTACAGTAAATATATGTATGAAAATGGCTGGTAAAAATACCAAAATGGATATAATGTAATTGTCTGTAATTGTTTGTTTGTGAACTAATGGTGAAATTGAACACTTAATATATTAATTTGGTAAGCAACGAAGAGAATATAGTTAGAATGGACGAACTTGGTGTACAAATTGGGATTACAGTGTTAGTTTTGTCAAAAATGGAGTTTTGGTTGAAAATATGGCATTCAAGGATTTAAGTTTTCTAAAATTGTTGTTTCGTTGTTTCAAATTGGTATATGTATGATGGGTAAAGGTTATGTGTAATTTACATAAGTTATACGTGTTAATTTAGCTACTAAAAACTTTAAAATGCATAAAAATTAGCTTTGTTTCATTCTTCGTGTTCTGGCTCAGAAGTTTGATTGCCTCGGCACCAAAGTTAGAGCCATGAACCCAAAACCTTGTGCCGCAGAGTCAAGTCAAGGTTAACTTCAGCATAAATACCACTATCTAGTTTAAACATTCAAGAAGACCGCTAGTAATCAGAATCAGCAAATAATGTCACCACATTATAAATTGTGAAATAAAAAGTAATGGTTAATGTAATGTCCGAAATGACTTTTGTTTTGGACAAAGTCTGTAATTGTTGATGTAATGCAATACTATGATTGTTAAAAATGTGATTATATTATTGTGGTATTATAGTGCTATGAATGAGCATAATATTATTAATACCTAACGAGTGTTATTATTATTTTATTGATGTACCCTGATTATATGGTTAAACATCAAATTATACATGAAATAGATACTTATTATTGGTAGTGGCTAATTGTGTCCTAATGGCATATGATTAGGATATTGTGAATCGAATTGTTACAGTTTAGCTTATACACAAGGAAAGTTTCTTACTCTACCTCGGTTACAATTATACAAGTTTTCTAACTCTACATTTTCGTTGAGAAAGCTTCTTGTATCTAGTTTGTTTATGATGATGCAAGTTTTCTAATCCTTATTCTGATATTGAGCAAGTTATTCTTATCTTTAACTTGTTATTTAGCATGCAAGTTATATATTCTGATATACTAATGTTGAACAAGTTTTATCGTTCAATTTACTATTTGTTATGCATGCTTAGTACTCAATTCAAAATAACCTTGGCTTAATATTATTCAAGCAAGGTATGTTATAATTATTCAATGTTTATGCTTTTAGATTATTCCTACAGCATGACCTTAGTATACAATGTTGATTCCGTTATGATTGATTCCATAACATAATGTTACTACCTTTTTATTCAACTACTCTGTAGTTGATGTTTGTTGAATTCCAAATTACCTTAAAACTTATCCAAACCAAACTTACTTTAATGCGGACTTATATTCTAAATGTTGAGATGAACAACCCTATTATTAGGGGATAATTTACGCATAGCATTGAAATGTTTGTGCATAATACATTGTACGAAGGGTTGATCCCCCTAAGTACGAGGAGTCCCTATAGTCTTATGACTGTTAAAGTTTAAGTTGAAAGATTTAGATATATGATTTAGATTTTGATTATCATTGATAGAACTTATTGTTCAGTTCTATTGAGCCTACTATTTAGCAGTTGTTGTAAAGTTTCATTCATTATTATTTCAAGTGAGCATTGTTTGCTAACTCTTGCTTATATAATTATTACAGCTAAAGTTGAGAAGGTCGATGTACCTAGAACCAGTAAAGGAAAGGGAAAGATGAACAAGTATTGAAGACTTGTAATCATGTTGACTTTGAAAGTAGTATGCACACAAGCCAATCATGTTTGATGATAAAGCATATACTTTGTAACAATCTTATTCATTTATTAATAAAAAGTATTAATTTATTAAAGGCTTTTAATTATCTACATGATGCTGTTTTATAATATGTGATAAACCCATAGTTTTAAGCAATGCTTTTAGAATAATGATAATGATCATTCTAATGAGATCTAAATTCTTAGAAAGCTTAAAACTAAAATAGTTCCCAATCATTGGATTACTAAATTGGGGATTAGTAAATCCGGATAGATTGGTACACATACGCTGCTTGCTCATTGGATGAGGATGATTGATCTCATGATCATTTGTGTGGAGACACTAAAGCAAGTATGTAGGTGCTTATTAGAGAATAAGTTCATCGAACGTGGCTCGCTAAGGAATACCTAATGGAGTTTTACTCTTGCTCGTCAATAGGAATTCTCAGTAGTGATAGTAGTACAAGTGATCCTTGGACTTGAGATCATCATAGTATCTTGTGTATGATGAGTTATACTTTGACTTATTCCTTAAGACCCTTAGGGTATATCAAAGGTATGCTTGGGTATAATAAGTTGTACATGGAGATAATGTATGATCAATAAAGAATCTACCACTTCTAATAAAAGAAGAGAAATGTCCTATGTGATTCGATAAATGACAACCCTTGTAGTCCTTGGGTTAAGCGTAATGAAATTAGAAAGGAGTTTCTAATTTGCATTATTTGGTGTTGTGCATTTAAGGATCGAAATACATATAATTAAATAAAATAAGACTTGACAAAGAATTCCATGTCTTATATTTAATTGGGACATCAGTATGGTGGAAGGATTGAATTATACTAAGAACTATTTAATCAAAGGTTCTTTTATGATTAATGTTGAAATCTATATTATCCGGAAAGTCGCGTTGATCGCTAGGGAGGCTTATCCATATGTAGAATAAATATTATTTATTTAAATAAATAAATTATTTAATTTATTTATTTAAATACGATTAGAATTGTTCTAATTGATTTATTAACAACCTAGGTTTAATATGGAGAACCTATAGGTCACACCATAAAAGGAAGAATAATTATTTAAGAAGTTAATGGGATAATCATAATAATATGTTATGTATATTTAATTTAATATATGGTGATAGAATAAATTAAATAGCTTAATATTTACTATTTAATATTTTGAAATATTAAATATAAATTAATAAGAGGAGTCTTATTAATATTATTACAATTATTATTATTATTTTACTTTCTAAAAGAGTTTAGGAATTAATTTAATATAAGTACTCTCATTTATTCCTAATTGGAATAGGAAGGAAAATTAGTTAAAGGAGTTTAATTAATTATCCCTAATAAGATTAGGGAGCCCCTTTAATTAAAAGGGTTTAATTAAATAATACCTTATTTTAATAGGGTTACTTGATATCTTTGTAAGAGGAGTCTTATATCAGATATCAAGACTACGTTATAATTCTAATGGTTGGAGAGTACGCTCTTTTTCTATAGAGATAGAAAAACTAGGGTTTAGCCAACCACCCATCTTCTTGAATCCTTCTTCTTCCTTGGTGGATCACCTCTAGTGTGAGACCCCAGATTTTATCAATAAAGATTTAAATTTTGTTGAAATAATTTTTTTAATATTATGGTGTGAATTTAAGATAATATTATAGTTGTGGGTAGTATTTATAAATTTTGCAAAGTATGCAAGTGGTTATATTATATTCGATTGGCTCAGGGAATATCTTGGTTTAGCGAGGGAATATTCGCATAACTACTCAATCATATTGGTGGACCCCTAATGTAATTATTATTATCGGATTGAGAAAACGACAAAAATATTTTATTGAAATAACGGCGGAAGTTTTAATTTGTGGTTACCGTTGAACTACTCGGTAGTAGTAAAAGTACAAAGAATACGTGTGGTTGCATAAGTAGACACTACCAGTATTGATTATTGATGCTTATGTGAGAAGTCACTCGGTTTGATTCCATTATCATCGATTAATAATATGAATTATTATAGCGATAATGACGCTTTTGTTTTATTCGTATTATTAACGTAATAAAAGCGTAAACATCTTTTATATAAAATAGAATACTTTATTAAAGTTATTCTATAAATAGAATATATTATATTTTATTATGCATAGTGTTCGCATAGTGTTTTGCATAGTATTGCATAGTGTTTGCATAGTAAAATGTTTTTATATAAATAGAATATATTATATTTTATTTAAAAGATTTTTCTTTAAATATGGACCGTCCGATTAAAGTAAATCAATCTGGACCGCTCATGGATTAGTTACTATGCATTCCATTTTCCTATAAATAGAAGCTCATTCCTTCATTATTTTCTTACTTAATTCATTGAAACTCAGAGAGAGAAATTATAGAGAGAAGCTATAGAGAGAAAGTTATAGAAAGAATGAGAGTATTTCGCTACTTCACTACTTCTATATTCAGGTTCTTTTACTAGTAAGGGTGTTATTCTTTCTTCTTGAAGAGAACTTCGTTATTCCATTCACTATTATTTCATTTGAATAACTTTGTAAAAGTGGCATACCCTATACATAACCTCGTGATACGCAGACATACCCTATACTTGGTGAAATCCTTATGTTATTCCATTGCTTATTTATTCTCATTGGAATAACTCAGATACGCATGGTTTACCCTATACTTGGTGACATTCTTCTATTATTCGTTGGAACATCCTGCATGTGTTTTACACGGACCGGTTCCGCTTTTTATTATCTCGTTGGAACATCTGCGTGTCGTGTGTTTTACAGGACCGGTTAAAATCTTTATCATTCTGTTGGAATATCCTATCTCGTGTGTTTTACAACCGGATCTGGTTCCATCTTTATTATTACTGTTGGAACATCCCGCTTCGGTGTGAATTTCACGAATTCGGTTCCGTTATTATTTATTCCGTTGAATAACTTTGTCTGCGCAAGTACCGCATGCATGGTGATTTCTTTTGTTATTCCATTCTTTATTATACCCAGTTGGTTAAAACTTTGACTTCTATACTCCATGAAATTAGTAGAATATCCTTGATATTTGCGTTTCATCCAAAGATCTTTTCGTGGAAATATTCTTCGATCATTATTGAATTTTACTCTACTAAACAAAGATTATGTTGACAATTTGGACGTTAATAATTCATGGATTAAATAATTCTTGAACTTGTTTTATTGAATTACTATGTCATTGTCATCATCCTCATGTTATATTATGTTATCTTTGGGCTTACGTGCATAGATGAACTTAGTATGATTATGACCAGGGATCATTCGGTATAATCATGACTTGATATAAATGATGTGACAAAAGTCCTCGGTGGCATTCGTAATGCAAGTTGATGGATAGTTTTTGGTATGATTATGACCGGGGTGATTCGGTATAGTCATGACCATTGATAATTTGATGAAAATCCTTGACCGTGGTGCAAGGATGATTAAAAATGGTGGTTTATTTATTGTCGAGTCTCAAATGATAAAAATTGATGAAAACCTTTTAAAACCTAAAAGATAGTAGACTTTATTCTCTACTTGACTCTTTTAATGGATTGCATATTCCGCCGCAGATTAAACCGGTTGTCTATTGTATTTTATCGGTTTAACTTTGTTGAAGGCTAATGATAATTTATTCTCGCATTATCTTAGTCATAATATTTCTTCTTGGGCTAGTTGAGCTCACCCTTTCTTTCACCGTTCTCTTCGTGAAATGAGAACATAATTGGGACGAGTCGGGGAGCGGAGTAATGGTCCAGAGGATAGCATTAGTAGTCCTCACTATTCGTGAAATAGTGTGATAATAGTTGTAATGAGGACTCCTTTTGAGTTTGTATAATATCTAGTAGACAATATTTGTATTCAAACTCACGATTTTATGTCGTATTGTATACCTACGCCAGTTATATTAGTAAGTTGTATTTGAATTTATGTACCATGTAAGTGGCGACCCAAGATGGGTGACGATACCTAATTTTGGGGGCCATACAGTTGGTATCGAGCTAAGGATATGATCCCTGGCTAAGATGTGAGAAAAGTACTAGGAGGAGAGACGGGGAATACCTTCGCTAGTATGACCTACCTAAGTTTATGTGTTATTTTATTGGCCTATTCGTAATATAAAGATAATTGTTACATGTCAATTAATCTTATTTTATGGCCTCCGAGAATGTTGAGAATAGCAATGGAGCACAGGAGACTGTTGATTCTCCACAGATCAATAATCAGGACAATGTGCAACAGGATGGCGATAATCCTCTTGTAAACAACAACACTGATCAATTGATGAATGACGGTACGTTTAAAAGGTTTTTAGAATTCATGCAACATCAAAGTAAAAAAGCGACTCCATCCAAAACGTAGGTGGAAACACGGAAACTCTCTGGTGGTCACCGCTAAACAATTCAAGGAGTTGGGACCACCGGAGTTTAAGGGAGAGCCAAAACCACTTCTGGCGGAAGCATGGATAAAGCAGATTACCAAGATATTTGATGTCTTGGGATGCTCCGAGGAGCAAAAGGTTCCTTTTGCCGCCTTTTATGTTCTTGCGAGAGGCGGATTCTTGGTGGGAATTCCAGAAACGTACTCAACCTCATCTGTCATGAAGATATCTTGGGAGAAGTTCCAGAGGTACATTCAACGACAAATACTTTCCGAAAGTATTCGCCACATGAAGGAGGTGGAGTTTATCAAGTTGGAACAAAACAATATGACCGTGTCGCAATACGAGGCAAAATTTGCGGAGTTATCACGATTTGCGTCCCACTTGGTGGATAATGAAAGAGAATGACGCGAATGTTTTTAAGAGGTTTGAAGCAGAGATACGCCAACATCTTATTTCTCATAAAGCGTGTTTTTATTCGAGATGTTGTAAATAGGGCTCGATTAGTGGAGCGCGATAACGAGTCAACGC
This sequence comes from Panax quinquefolius, assembly GCA_020205615.1. NCBI lineage: Eukaryota > Viridiplantae > Streptophyta > Magnoliopsida > Apiales > Araliaceae > Panax > Panax quinquefolius. The sequence continues at coordinate 85,196,952 of CM035171.1, read as the reverse complement.
AACTAAAAGAGAGCGGTAAGCAAAATTATAATACGGCCGAGAGTAGTCATCGAGCGGTGACAACAAGCGTGGAGGAAATCAACGGCCGGATATGGTAACCACTTCGGTGGTAATCAGGCCAAAATAATAAGAATGGACATTTCAAGAAAAGAAGATTCAACAATGATGGAAAGACGTCGGCCAAAGACCTGTTTCAAAGGAAGAAGAACGACCACCACCCATTATATGCTTCAAATGCGGAGAGAGAGGACACATCGGTCCGGGATCGCGCCACGTCATTCAAAAGCATGTTATAATTGTGGAAGAGAAGGTCACTTAGCTCGATTTTATCGTTCATCAAGACAAATTCAACTAGGATGGAGGCACCAAAGACTGTCCCAGACAAACCAAAGCCGGTAGTTTAAGAGAGAGTTTTTTTCTCGTGACGAGGAACCTGAATAAAATTATCACGGGTAAGTTAATCGTAAGCTCATGTAAGTCTATACCGTGTTAGATACTAGTTCTACCCACTCTTTTATTTCACCTAGTTGCGTTCAACGTTTAAATTTGACTCCGGAGAAGTTAGACTTTGACTTATTGGTTGAAACTTCGATAGTAGGAGCCTTCGTTCGCTTACTATTTTTAAATCTTGTTTGATTCAAATAAACACTTTCACGTTACGTCGATCTTATCTTTTGAAAATACTTGCCTTTGATGTGATTTTAGGAATCAATTGGTTAACTACTCATCATGCTTTTCAGAAGGTTATTAGCTTTTATATTCATAACCAACCCTGTTATACTTAATTCAAAGTAACCAAACCCTAAAGTTAATCCTTTGTTATATCAAGCCATAAGTAAAGAGCCCCGATCCTTTCATTGTTAACTTCCTTGTGGAATGCACCAAGCCGGACTTTTTCAGAGGCGACATCGTGAATGAAGATGGCAAGTTTATAGGTATCATTGTGAGGTGCTATCTAGGTTAAGGGATAGAAGTCACAGTTGGTATCAATGTGATGTACTATCCAAGTCTTGGATGAGAGTAATGTGATTTGAATGATATTTATATCATTAATAAATTTCTCGACGATTCTTGAAGACTTCCTAGCCTACCCTAGAACGTGAAATCGAATTTTGTATTGACCCCAGTACAAAAACCCATTTCTTAAACCCTCAAATATTTCTTCATTTAAAAGGATCTGTTTACGTGGATTAATGATTGAGCTGAGTCTCAGCAATGAAATATTAATTCATGGATGTGTTCAAAGTCATCTGTGGCTTACGTGCATAGATGGACTTGGTATGATTATGACCAGGGATCATTCGGTATAAACAAAAACCGTAATTGAAAACACAATTATCTTTAGCCGTAGTGCATGGATAATTTGTGGTCGTGATACTAATGAATATCCTTAGCCTGTAGTGCAGGGATGATTTGACGATGTGGATTAATTATTGAAGTGAGTCTCAAAGAATGAAATATTAATTCATGGATGTGTTCAAAGTCATCCGTGGCTTACGCTCATAGATGGACTTGGTATGATTATGACCAGGGATCATTCGGTATAATCATAACCGTAATTGAAAACACAATTATCTTTAGCCGTAGTGCATGGATAATTTGTGGTCGTGATACTAATGAATATCCTTAGCCTGTAGTGCAGGGATGATTCGACGATGTTGATTAATTATTGAGCTGAGTCTCAGCAATGAAATATTAATTCATGGATGTGTTCAAAGTCATCTGTGGCTTACGTGCATAGATGGACTTGGTATGATTATGACCAGGGATCATTCGGTATAATCATAACCGTAATTGAAAACACGAATATCCTTAGCCAGTAGTGCATGGATAATTCATGGTTGTGATACTATTAAGTCGAGTCTCAAAGATTATTGGTTTTCTGATTTGTATATCTTTGGCCCTGTAGTAAAAAAGATGAATTGTTAATGAATATCTTTGGCGGATTGCGAAGATGAATTTAATATTTTTAACGATAAAGGTATTCAAGGTACACTCACCTCTTTATCATACCAGTATCGCATTACCCTAATTTCGAGAGCGAAATTCCATAAGGAGGGAGATTGTGAGACCCCAGATTTTATCAATAAAGATTTAAATTTTGTTGAAATAATTTTTTAATATTATGGTGTGAATTTAAGATAATATTATAGTTCAGGTAGTATTTATAAATTTTGCAAAGTATGCAAGTGGTTATATTATATTCGATTGGTGGGGAATATTAGGTTTAGCAGGGGAATATTCGTACAACTACTCAATCATTGGTGGACCCCACAATGTAATTATCATCGGATCGAGAAAACGACAAAAATATTTTATTGAAAAATAACGGCGGAAGTTTTACCGTGGTTCTTGTTGAACTACTCGGTAGTAAAAGTACAAGATGTCGTGTGGTTGCATAGTAGCACACCAGTATTGATTATTGATGCTTATGTGAGAAGTCACAATTCAATTTGATTCCATTATTGTCGATTAATAATATGAATTATTATAGCGATAATGACGTTTTGTTTTATTCAGTATTATTAACGTAATAAAAATGAAACATCTTTTTTATATAAAATAGAATACTTTATTAAAGTTATTCTATAAATAGAATATATTATATTTTATTATGCATAGTGTTGCATAGTGTTTTGCATAGTATTGCATAGTGTTTGCATAGTAAAATGTTTTTATATAAATAGAATATATTATATTTTATTTAAAAGATTTTCTTTAAATATGGACCGTCGATTAAAGTAAATCAAACTGGATAGTTCATGGATTAGTTACTATGCATTCCATTTTCCTATAAATAGAAGCTCATTCCTTCATTATTTTTTTACTTAATTCATTGAAACTCTGAGAGAGAAATTATAGAGAGAAGCTACAGAGAGAAAGTTATAGAAAGAAGGAGAGTATTTCGCTACTTCACTACTTCTATATTCAGGTTCTTTTTACGGTAGGGGGTGTTATTCTTTCTTCTTCAAGAGAACTTCATTATTCCATTCACTATTATTACGTTGGAATAACTTTTGTAAAAAGTGGCATACCCTATACATAACCTTTGTATCACGGCATACCCTATACTTGGTGAAATCCTTATGTTATTCCATTGCTTATTTATTACATTGGAATAACTTTTGTATACATGTGTTTACCCTATACTTGGTGACATTCTTCTATTATTACATTGGAACATCCACATCGTGTGTTTTACACTCGGACCGGTTCCGCTTTTTATTATTACATTGGAACATCCCGCTCATGTGTTTTACAGGACTGGGTTAAAATCTTTATCATTCTCGTTGGAATATCCTATACGTGTGTTTACACCGGATCCGGTTCCATCTTTATTATTCTCATTGGAACATCCTGCTTGATTGTGAATTTCACCGACCGGTTCCGTTATTATTTATTACGTTGAATAACTTTCGTCATATGCTAAGTACCGCATGCATGGTGATTTCTTTTGTTATTCCATTCTTTATTATACCGGTTGGTTAAAACTTTGACTTCTATACTCCATGAAATTAGTAGAATATCCTTGATATTTGCGTTTCATCCAAAGATATCTTTTCGTGGAAATATTCTTCCGATCATTATTGAATTTTACTCTACTGTAAACAAAGATCATGTTGACAATTTGGACGTTAATAATTCATGGATTAAATAATTCTTGAACTTGTTTTATTGAATTACTATGTCATTGTCATCATCCTCATGTTATATTATGTTATCTTTGGGCTTACGTGCATAGATGAACTTAGTATGATTATGACCGAGGATCATTCGGTATAATCACGACTTGATATAAATGATGTGACAAAAGTCCTCAATTATTCTGTAATGCAAAGTTGATGGATAGTTTTGGTATGATTATGACCGGGGTGATTCTAAGATAGTCATGACCATTGATAATTTGATGAAAATCCTTGGACCGTGGTGCGGGGATGATTAAATGTGGTGGTTTATTTATTGTCGAGTCTCAATGATAAAAATTGATGAAAACCTTTTAAAACCTAAAAGATAGTAGACTTTATTCTCTACTTGACTCTTTTAATGGATTGCATATTCCACCGCAGCTTAAACCGGTTGTCTATTGTATTTTATCGTTTAACATTTGTTGAAGGCTAATGATAATTTATTCGCATTATCTTAGTCATAATATTTCTTCGGGCTAGTTGAGCTCACCCTTTCTTTCACCTTTTTCTCGTGAAATGAGAACATAGCTAGGACGCAGTCGGGGAGCGGAGTAATGGTCCAGAGGATAGCATTAGTAGTCCTCACTATTACGTGAAATAGTGTGATAATAGTTGTAATGAGGACTCCTTTTGAGTTTGTATAATATCTAGTAGACAATATTTGTATTCAAACTCACGCTTTATGTCGTATGCATATACTACGCTTATATTAGTAAGTTGTATTTGAATTTATGTACCATGTAAGTGGCGACCCAAGATGGGTGACGATACCTAATTTT